>FXXK01000089.1:686577-719454 GCA_900184695.1 Betula pendula | reverse complement strand
TATTTTTAAAAAATAAATTACCACCCAAAGGTACATTGTCATAATTAAAAATTTGATAAAAATATTATCAATTGAATGATAATTTGAAAGGGGTATATAGACTTTTTCAAAAGAATAAAAAGCTTTATGCAAAACGTTTTTAAGAAGATATAAACAAGACCTACAAACTAGCTAATACTCTTAAAAATGACTATATATAATTTGCTTAATTTGTGGCAATTATAGTTCCAAAAAAAATTCGGAAGAAATTCCTTATTCGAATTGCAGTATATAAATCTTTATTAAGAGGGTCTGATAGCCTGGGCATGGATGAAAATAAAAAAATAAAAAAAATAAAAAAAATTTAATTATAGAACCTACCAAAATTATTGTTTACATGTCCAGACTGATCTACTGTTGAATCAGCCTGAGCTGACGTGAATCAGTCCTCTATTACAAATTCAATGTAGTGAATGTACCACTGAATTAATTGAAAAATTGATAATGTCTTCATTTGTGGCGTTCAATTAATGCTCTCACGTGACACAAGTACTGGCTAATGACCACAGCATTTGTTGCAACTTGGGCATGGATGAGAATTATTAAAAAAAAATTATTTTTTTAATTATAAGACCTACTAAAATTATTATTTACATGTCCAGACTGATCTACTGTTGAATCAGCCTGAGCTGACGTGAATCAGTCCTCTATTACAAATTCAATGCAGTGAATGTACCACTAAATTAATTGAAAAATTGATAATGTCTTCATTTGTGGCGTTCAATTAATGCTCTCACGTGACACAAGTACTGGCTGATGACCACAGCATTTGTTGCAACCACAAGTACTGGCTGGCGCCTGGCGGTACTGAGCTCCACATTGAAGATAGCATATTTTTCTATTAATAAAATTATTCTGTTAGAAGGAGAAAGAAAATTAGAAAATTATTGATAAAATGGTGTAGGGCATGTCTTTCTCGCTTCATTTTCTACTTCTTGTAGGTTTTACCCTCTAATTCTAATTCCTTGTGTTTAATCAGATTTATCTAAAAAGCTTAAAGGAATATATAGAATCATAAAAATGGGTAGAATATTTAATTAAAAGTTTAAGTTTATAAAAAATTATTGATATAATTATTTAATTATAATTAATATTCAAACACCCCTTTATAAACCTTAAAAATATTGTTTGTGCTTTGCCGTATACAGCATCCATGTTTACATAATCGGATGTCACTTTAATGTTCAGAAGAAAGTCCTTAGTTTTAAATTCTTGTTGTTATATATTAGCTTCAAATTTACGCATTATTAACTTTTTGCTGCATTAATTTATATATGAAGCTCTTTTGCCTCTTTTCTAGTTGAATTTCCCTTCACAGTTAGGTAATTAGCCCACCTATTCAGCAATAGCAACTGGCTTATTACAAAAGTACATCACGCCTTCATAAAGCAAAGAAAAACAATAAAAAGATCCAACAAGGCTACAACTGACTAAGAAATAGCACTTCGGCTCTATTTGTTTTGATATAAAGTATTTTTAGTTGGGATAAATTTTCAGCAAAATCATTTTCATAAACAATGACTTTTTAAAAAATATTTTTCGATATTTGGTTTTAATGAAAAATAAGTACCGTAAAAAATCGTCGGCGATTTTTAGCAACATCTAGCAAAAGTCTATCAAACTTCGGTGGTTGTCCAGCATCTTCTATCAATGGTTCGAACAACTTTGGCTGAGGTTTGGCAGCTTTCGGCTGTGGTCTTACGAACGTCGGCGGATGTCCAACAGCTTCTAGTAGTGGTCCACCGAACTCCGATAGTGTTCCAACGGCAGTCCATCGATTTGAAAATGAGAATCTTAAACATGAAGAATTGTTTACAATTTTAAAAAAGAAAAATTATTTTATGGAAATTAAAAAATGTTTTCCTTGTCAACGGAAAATATTTTTTGTTTGACCACGATTTTCAGTCGTACCAAACATAAAAAAAAATATAGGAAAAATAATTTTCAAAATACATTTTACGTTGAAACAAATGAACATTAGTTTAATTAAATGAATTTTCAATAGCTGCTTATGTAAAAATGGCCTTTAAAGTTTCATTCTTTTTATATAATTATGTAGAAAATGAATAGCAAAAATTTAAAAATGAAGTGGTTGATGCTTTGTTTGTTAAAGTGGCATGGTTTTTAATTTTTGTTTTAAAAAAATGTTAATATGACATAAATGTGAAAATTACTTTAAGAGGGTATTGTGCTTTTGGATGTTTATTTATGTTTATTTAAAAAAAGAAATAAGTGCATAACTTTCAACCGTTTTCTCTGCTAATTATAAATAGAGCAAGGGACCAATGTAGTGGTGGCTAGATAATGCCTTTTCTGCTCAGAAGATCGATGATGGCTTTTCTCTACTAATTAATCAGAGCAAGGGACCAATGTGGTGCTGGCAAGATCCAAGTAATGCCTTTCTGTTAGAAAATGATGGCCACACACGGAGGATAGGCATAATAAATCATGCAAGAAATATGAAAAACGAATCCGCCTGAATATCGTAATCAAAATTTTAATGAGACATTGATGGTAATTAATTAAGCTTGCAAAAACCTATATTATAATATTCCGTTTAAAAACTTCTACCTGTCTTGCTTATCTGTTGTATAGTTTGATTTGTTTTGAAAAATTGACATCATTTGGGTTAAAAAAAAAAAAAGGTGTCACATCAACCTTGTAGAATGTTAAAGTACTGTATTGATTAAATGATTAAATTTATTTCTTTCTATTAGCTTAAACTTTTGAGATAAGTGGTAATTTAACATGGTATAAGAGCTATAGGCTAACGCCAATTTTTAAACTCAAGCTTCCACGATCTTCCATCTTGAGTTTGAGAAGGAAATGTTAGAATATATTATATTATTATGTTTCTATCTATCGTTTATTCCATTTTCTTAGTTTACTAGATTTACTTGTTCACCACTCATAACTTCTCTATAAATAGAGACCTCTGTAATAGTTTAACAATCAAGTTAATGAACACAATGTACCCCTAATGATCATTTAAAGTGGTGGATGTAAGTGTCTAACACCGAACCACCCATAATTCTTTGTGTTTCATTCTCTCTCTCTTTTTCGCTATTATTCTCATATTTAATATTTTCGCACATATTTCTACTTAGAATATTGCGAGCGAGATAAAAGGTAATATATAATATTACTTCCTACCATCACATCAGCCCCCCCCCCTCCTTTTTTTTTTGTAAGTAACCCTTTTATATATGAATAATTATATATGTCACCCTCTATGTCTACCTTATGTCAAACAAAAGTGATGTGACTTTTAAAAACACTGTTGAATTTATTATCGATGATTTTTGACTTTTGATCTAATGGTGATTTTAAAAGTCACATCACTTTTAATTGACACAAGATAAACATAGAGGGTGACTTGTATTATTATTCTATATATATACATTATTTCTTTTTTTTTTTAAACAAAACAAAGGGCTGACATCATCCCAATCGGGATGGATCGTTGGGGTGTAGGTATAATTTTGTGATCTGGCAATTGTTTGATGGCTAATTAAGGGTTGATATTTGGTTGATTTTGGTGTTATTATTTTGAAGAATTTGAGGTTTTAGTTATGACTATTTATAATTGTTTGGTGAGAGTAATTGAATTGCAAATCAATGTTAGACTCAGTCCAATATCGTCTTCAATGTTAGACTCAATCCACAGTAATTATTCTCGCCATGTTAACATTTTTTTTTTAAAAAAAAACAATTTAAGGATGCAACACTCCACGCTAAAAATCTTGCAGATGTAGAGTCCTCTACCGCATAGAAGTTTTCAACATCAAGAATTATCTTCACTCAAAAACATCATCTTACAAAAATAATATTGAGCTGTATTATCCATGTGATTTGCATGATATTTGATTGAAAATTCATACTAGCTAATAATTTGAACATCGATGATGTATAAATATAATAAAATATATAATATTATCTTTCTTAACCATACATGTATGGGTAGTTATGATTTTATTATTATTATTTAATTTTAAATATGGTTGCATGCACGTGTCTCTTGTTTAAAAGATCGATGTCCAGTTTTGAATGAATATAGTTTCCCTGTGTTATATAGCACTATAATTGTTAAATATTATAATTTAAATATCATAGATATTTATATTATAGAATAGATTTAATATCTAGATTATTAAACAATATATATTGAATTTTCTAAACAAATAAAGTTAAATTATAATTGAGTGAATATTATATACTAAAAGGAAATGAAAGACATATGTGTATACCTTATAGATAATGATAATCAAAAATATTGAAATTCAATACAACTCAATATTATTTCTTATCTGAATGTTTAACTTTATCTTTATAAGATGATGTTTTTGAGTGAATAATATTATTAGATGACTTTTATGTGGTGGAGGACTTTACACTCTTGTTAGTGTTTATGTATAGGTTATTAGGACTATTGAAAGCGAAATATAAAATAGATATGTTATTATGGTGATAATCTATACATGCATACTTTTAAAGTTTTGTTATTCATGGCAACTTGGTTTACTTTAAACTTCATAACTTTTCAAGTTCCAAGATACATTATGTTCCTATAGTATGTTTGAAATAAACACCATAAACATGAATGTGTGCTATATATTTTCTAATACCCTTTGATTTGAAGTAACGACATATGTTTACTATTTAAAATTAATTCTCTTTCATTTTCTTTTAGTATAATTATATATTAAATCTACTTTATAATATAATATAATAAATCTATGTTATTAAAATTATAATATGAACAATCATAGTGATATATAACACCGGGAACCAAGCACGTGCAATGCACATGCTTTCCCAACTAGTATATATATATATCTTAATCTTATCCTTTTCTCTTTTTTAACAAGGCTAACATCAGTAAAGTGGGATGGATCATGAGAATGTACGTACTATGTAACATTTCTAGTATTAAAAATGGAGGAATGTTATACACTTCCTCCCACCGTCATATTAACCCTAAAAAATAGAGTAAAGGGCATTGTTATATTAATTTAGGAGATAAGGGTGTAATATATAATATTATTCCTTCAAATATATGTAAGGATAAAATAAAAAGCATAATGTTAATTTAATAAGTAATGTTAAATACTATAATCCTATTTTACTCAGTTGAAGTGGTAGTTTCCTTCAACTTTAATTTTTTTTTTTTTTTTTTTTTTTTATATAATAACTTATGGCTACTACCACATCATCTTAGTAGAATGTGATGAGATTTGGTGGTGTAGTATTTAACATTATTCTAATTTAAGAAACTGAATTGAAAAATATTTCTCTAAAGCAGTTTAAATTAAAACGTTGTCCCATAATTTATCCATGCTCTTTTACTGCAACATACTTCCATTAACATACTTAATTTGTACGTAGCTTGTGCCGGCCATTACCATACTTCCATTAATAAAGGTTTGTGCCATTAACATACTTCCATTTAAACAGGTGCTGGGCGGCATCCTTAATGGGGTAGGTAAGCTGGGCGATTGATTCCATATGAAAAATTGGTGGTAGTTGTTCCCATGCATTAACTTCTTCTCGGAGGAAGCGACCTCTGTGGTTACTAAAAAGCAATGGAACTTGTCACAGGATCATGTAAAGATCGATTGAGATAAAAGTTAAATATATCGGATGAGGCTTGCATGCTGTAATTTCCAGTTGATCTAAGCCCTTAGTTTTTTAACAGCTTGCATGACTACAGCATGCAAGCCTGATCCAAATATATCATCTGTTATCAGTTTACAAAGCCAAACCCCAGAAAATGCAAAGGAAAGAAAACAAATCCAGAGTCCACACAGAGAATGCAAAGGAGGAGTTGACCCACTGCACATACAGAGGAGTCTGTGCATGGAATTCGTATAATTAATTTGAAACAAAGTTCATCACCATTTTTCCTGCGTATAACACATGCAGTAAAAAACAAACAAAAGGGGCTTTATTTTCGAGACAGATGAAAGCTAATTGTACACTTCGATAAAATATTGTAGCCAATCCAGCAGTAACAATTTTGTCACCTGTACCATTTCCCATCAACCTATATATGCTTATTTATTTGAAGACCTAAAAACTCTCGTATCCAAACCCGAAGATTAACTTTTGATGTGTTATGATTACATGATGGAATGATCGAGAGCATGCGGTCCTAGAGCTTGACAATCTCAGGAATATGAACAGGGTATCGATGAATGCAATCAGCCCACGGCCCATCGGTTGGGGCCTTTATAGTTCGGTTGCACTTCCACACTGCACTGTTACACTTGAAACCACTCCCAAACGCAATCTGCCAAACCCTATCCCCCTTCTTCATCCTCCCCTTTGCCTCGATATACCCCATCTCGTACCACAGCGACGACGACGACGTGTTCCCGAACCGGTGCAGTGTCATCCTCGAAGCCTCCACGTGCTCCGCCGACAGCTGCAGGTTCTTCTGCAGTTCGTCGATGACCGCACGGCCACCGGCGTGGATGCAGAAGTGCTCGAAAGCTTGCTTGAAGTCAGGGATATAAGGCTTCCATTTCTTGCTAAACACTTTCCGGCCAATGAGGGTGAGAAGGAAAAGCAGTTGCTCCGAAGCAGGAAGGACAAGAGGCCCAATCGTTGTGATGTTTGATTTCAACGCCTCACCTGCTATGGCCATCAGATCTTTCGACAGTGAAATCCCTACTTTACCCTCTCTGTCTTCTTCTTCGTAAACGCAGCGGAAGGCTTTGTCGTCAGCTCCTTTGTGGGTCCGCACCACGTGTACTAACCGGTATTTGGCCCGGCTTCGCTCCGACCTCCGGTTGGATAGAAGAATAGCAGCTCCGCCCATTCGGAAGAGACAATTAGGGAGAAGCATAGCTCTCTCATTTCCTTGGTAATAGTTTGGCGTGATGATCTCTGTGCTCACAACAACAGCATTTGAATTCGGATGAACCTGAAGAAGATCACGCGCCAAATCGATGGAGATAACTCCGGCACTGCAGCCCATACCGGAGAGGTTAAAGCTCTTTATGTTGCCTCTCATCTTGTACTTGTTGATCACCATGGCCGACAGCGAAGGGGTAGGCGAGAAAAGGCTGCAATTTACGATTAAAATATCGATGTCATTAGCCTTAAGCCCGGTCTTCTTGAACAGAGAATCCATGGCAGAGAAAATTACGAGCTCCGCCTCGCCTCTCGCGGCCTCCATGGTCGGTTTGGGTGGGATGTAATGGATCGGCGGAGGCAAACACGTCTCCTCCCCGAGACCGGAGCGCTCGAGGATTCTCATCTGGAACTCGACGCTCTTTGGGTTGTTCTTGAGGTTGAGCCTCGAGTGTTCCATGAAGGTTGCGAAGGGGACCCGGCACGTGACCGGTGGCTTGAAGCAGGCGTAGTCCACGAGGAAGATGGTCCGTGGCTTGGACATGACGTAAACGGTGGCGATAAAGATGATGAGGAATGAGGAGCAGAGGATTTGTACGAGGTCGACTTGGAGGGACCTCCAAAGGTTCAATATTTCGCCAGGGCCCATTCTGAGAACCTCTATGAAGATCCCGGCCATGATCGGTAGTAGCGTCAGTGTGAGAATGTGGTTCACGAGATATTGGTACCCAAGCTTCACGTACTTCAGCTTGACGGAGTTGGAAAAGTCCGGCAAGATTGGAGGCATGTTTGATGTTTGTTGATCGGTCTGTGAGAGAGAGAGAGAGAGAGGATAATTTGGTTGGGCTATAACCAGGTGGTGCGAGGAAGAGGGAGGGTGGGGATCGATGATTTAAAGAAGCAGTGAAGGAGGCAGATGAGAGGATTAAATGAAGGACTCCACGTCACTCAACGCTCACTTAACTTGGTTTTAATATTCATTTAACACGCCTTTTCCACTTGGAAGCCCCAGCACCACCGGTCAAGCCTTTTTTGGGGTTCTCCTTTTATGCCAATTTGTGCTTTACTTCCTTGTTTTTATCTATGAGCCAATAATGGGCTTCTTGCTTTTTGCTACTGTCAAAAATATGGCAGGAAGATTAAGGATAGAATGTTCCTATGTGGGATTTGCCTGATATGAAAGAATAATGCAATAAGCATTCTCATTTTATATATATATATATAAATATATATTATATATATATTATATATAATATATATATATATATAATTATATTATATATATTTTTTGGGCTTATATGGGGTTCGAAAGATTGACATGCATGGGATTGTATATGGGGATTAGAGAATGTGCATCATGTAGCGTGATGATTGGCCTAATAAGAGATAACTTGAATTCAAAAGAGTAATCCTATTTTTTACTCTTATTTTATCACACTCATTTTATGTAAGTTGTTGGTAAGTTATTTAAAACACGTTATATTTATTAATATAAAATGAGTATAATAAATAAATGTAAAAAATTATTAATCTCAAGATTGTAGAAGAATTATTCTTCACATCTTTTTTGCTTGTAAATATTATTCATGCATTAAGTAAAAAATATGATATGGCATGGGTTTGCAGATAATTCTTATAGAATGTAATTATTTATAAATCCCTTTCATGTTGAGTTCTGATGGATTCAGATTGATTCTATCAACTTACCAAAAAAGAAAAAAAAAAAGATTGATACTATCAACTATCAAGGGAGCACCGAAAACGTAAGTTATAATGGATGTGTTGACGAGGCTATATATAGGGAGGAGCCACCCACACGGGCCACACTGACTCAAGTGTTTGACTTCTATTACTAATTTCAAGGTTTACCAAATTTCTGTGTTACCATTAAACTGAAAAATAAAAGTCAAACTGGACCAATCAAATCTTATCTAGGTAAAAGTTGGGAGTTGGGGGAGATAGTGTTTAATGCATAGTTGTGATAGTCTCCGGGTCCCAACTAACTATACGATAATACAAGGCTTTTTAATTCTTGGCTCAATTACTTTTTATTTTTTTCGTTTTTTTAAGTACACGTGATTTAACGCGAACTTCAATTTTCATAAGTACGTATGTGTAGAAATTTGATAAACGTACGTAGTAATGGGTATTTTGTCCATGTTTGGACCAATAATTTAATAACGTACGATGGGAAGTTTAATCACAATGTGACAAGAATTTATATACCTTAATAATNACTCTAGCTCCAGCTACCCCTAATTTTTTTTTTTTGAATTTTTTAATAATATGAATGAGTTATATGAAACATATGAGTTGCTATTAATTTGATGTAGCATGCCGTTAGAATAATAAATGTAACATGAACAAAAATACCAACTCTATTAATCAGATGTACACATGTACCATGCGTCCGTTAAACTTATTAAAACTAATGATCCGTTTTATTTCGTGTTAAACCACATGTATATTTGTGGAAATGATTTAATCCAATTTTTTCTTTCTGTTTTGAAGGTCGGAACTAAAAAGATAGGAATCCAACTCTTACGTACATTTGGTTAGTAAAATAATTGGACATCTCCTATAAACGTATAGGACGGCGAAGGTTGAATTTTTTACACAAACAACGTGGGTGACAAAATTTACACACTTAGACATGCACGTACGTAAGGCAATACAAACGTCGTTTATCATGGTTGCTCAAACCCTTCCATTGATTTACAAAAGAATTCTTGGAAAATTAAATTTACACACTTGAAATCTTGAAGAGGCAGTAAAATTAAATTTGACCATTACAAGTAATTTATTTGCAGTCATCATAGCAAATAAACTTTGTTGTACGGTAACAGTTGCTTCCCGAAAAGCTTGGTATATATGTTTTCATCGAACGCATAAGCAGCTGATTGCAGCTATAAGATTGCCAAAAGTCTTCACATACGCACATGTAAAGAATATATATATATATATATATATATATATATATATATATATATATATATATATATATAAAACAACTGTAGATTCTGCACAACAAATCCTATCTGACAGTACTTTTCCTAAATTTACAGCATTATCAACCACAACGGCGGCGGAGCTAAGGGAGCAAATTAATGACCACCATGACCCGTCACTAATTAGTTATATTCTCTACTATTTATTAAATATAGGAGGTTAATTTTTTTATTAATTTTAGTTATATTCTCTAATATTTTTATATTTTTAACTTTAATATATATATATTTTTTTGTTTCCCGTAAACCAAAATTCTGGATTTGCTAATTATTGAACGGACCCTAAAAAGAGTTGCATCCTCATCCGTAATTCAATGTATAATTTGGCATTTGCTTTTATTATTGTCCGACCCAATATCCAGAATTAATTCAAGGAAACAAAAAAAAAAAAAAAAGAGGAAAAAAGAGGAATAGGGAAGGAACTAAGAAAGGCCGTGGAAGAAAACCCAACAATAAAGTTTAAGAAAGGGAAGGCGTTGGTTGGTTGGGTCATAATAAGTTTGGCAAATTGAATTCGGTTCGACGCCAGCATTGCATGTGTCAATTTATGCTAACTGCAAAAGATGTGGAAGTGGTCACTGCATTCTCTACCTTCCCCGCCCTAATTAAAGTTTTTTGTTTTGCATCTTAAATATAATAATAATAATAGAAGTCTTTGAATAATTTTAGGACGGCGACCCCAAGATGAGACAGAATGGCCCATCACGCTCTTGTTTAAACGAGAGTGGGATCGGTATTTTTGAAAGTTAAAGTCTAGCCGTCCGATTGCACCCGCATTCGAACAGCTAGCAGTCCGATTGCAACAATTCAGATGCACAAGAATATAAAAAAAAAAACAAAGAATTTTCACGCTATTTCAAAATTTTAGCCAATTTTCTATTAAATCATCACTTATCTTAAAAATTTAAACTAATAAAAAGATATAGATTTAATTATTTAATCAATACCTTAATACTCACTCCTCACCTGTGAACACAAACTTCATTTTAATCATATTAGGCCTGAATGATTGAGATAAGGTTCAAACTCAAAACTTTTAATTTTAATACCATCTTAAATTATCATTTATTCCAAAAATTTAAATTGCAATTTAAAACTTTATTAATTTCTATGATAGATTAAGAATTATCAAATTTAGTCAAATTTCCTTCTCTAGTTGATTAGGCTCTATAAGAAAGTGTGCAATGGGAAAATTTGGCCAGTTACTAGACCATCATATTTCACTCACAAAAATATAGTAGAGATTACAAAACAATTCCTATCCATGTAGGAGTGAGGTTACCCCACCTCCGTGTGAGGTCTTTCCGCCACCGCCGGTGGCTCTGCAAGGGAGGAGGGAAGGATCTCTTCCCCTCTCTCCTCCCTTTCTCCCTTGTTTCTCTGTTTTTCTTCTCCTTGTTTCTTCCGATGTGTTCTTTCTTTGCTTTTGTTTTTCTTTTTTTCATTTAGTCACTGTTGTAGTTCCATCTTCACTGGCCCGGAGATCCCTCCACTGTGCTTCCATCCTCCACGGCCCTGCTCGCCATAGACGACCATTTCTTGGATCAATAGAGGCTCTCAGATCTAGTTTTTTCAAAACCTGATCTGTTAACCTCCATCTGCTCCGCCTGCAGACGCGCCCCATCACCATCCTTGCCGGTTCCCTCTCTTTCTGCCGCACTTTTCCAATTCTCCATCTAGCTACCACGCCCTGTCGTGTGGCCATCACGCGCCCTCGTGTGGTTCTCACTTGCTTGCGAGTGGCATCCACGCACCAGCGCATGGCGGCTGCGCTCCACCGCCCACCGCCGTTTTTGCAACTGCTGTCTTTTGTTGTTTAGTTTTTTTTTTTGGTCCTGTAGTTTTTTGAAGGTTACTGTTTCCTAGTACTTATTTAGTCTTTTATTATAGTGAAAACTATGCAACCGGAGTCTGTTCCTCAACCGCTTTTCATGTTCGGTTCTCAGCAATTCTGCCCCCTTAATGTTCACCTTCAAGGTGGATGTTGCCACTCATTGGGGCACCTTATGTTGCCCTTTTGCCATTTGCAACCATCTCGTGCGACTTTTAGAGAGACCCAACTTGTTATTAGTTTCTTCGAGATCTTTAACGAAACCATTGCCTATTATTTGTTGCTGTTACTTTACTGTTGTTTTCATTTGGACTTTGTTGTTTGGGTGTCCATTCCATTATAGTTGTTCGATTCCATGTAACATTTTTCCCATATTGAATAGAAAAAAAAAAAAAAAAATCCTATCCGTATAGGAAGGACTATAAAACAAAATTAGTATTGTTGGAATAAAACTAGTGTTAAGTCTTAATCCAATAATAGAAGTAGGAGACTATAAAACAATTCCTATCTAAATAAGTGTTGTACAACTGCCACTAGTATTACTAGTATTAATTCGACTTCCCTGCACTATTAGAAGTAAGATAGACTTTTAAAGCCTTTTTGTATTAAATTCAATGGTAATTTTAAAAATTACATTATTTTTTAAAGAACACAAAAATAACATTTAACATTAATCATTTCAATAGTATTGAAAGAGTGGTGGATGACATGATGAGGCTGTACTACTCGAGTAATTGAAGCGGATAATAATTATGGAGTTGACGTTGTTGAAGTTGCATATTGATCATTATCCTTAATAGCCCCCCTCAAACTCATGGGAGTTGTAGTGATCATGAATTGGTCTCGTAGAACAAGAAACCGTGAGGATGTTAAGCCTTTAATAAAAATGTCAGCACATTGGTTAAGCACATTGATCATTATCCTTAATTAATAGTGTATGCGGATGCAGTTAACCGTATTTGCATACCCTAAGACCACTATCCACATCCGCATATGTGAATAGTAATTTTTGTTAATCGTATCCGTAAGTACAGATAGCAGATGCATGCAGTTAATATCAACTCACATGTATACCCTTACACTCTTGGCGTAAATTGAAAATTATCATTAATTTTCTCTAAAATGATAGCATGTGTCATTGTATCATTTTTCAAAAATGACAACCAATTAAAGTAGTGTGAAAGTGGGTAACACTTCTATAAAATCAAAGCACGTGTAAATGTGGGTAACTACACGTGCTATTAAACTTAATGTTTGACAACATTTTTACTTTTTCTTATTTTCTATCATCTATTAGATTTAAAAGTGGTAAAGACTTTTTTTCTGTAATAACCATTTTTCCTTTTCCTTGCTTTGAATAATAAATAAATAAAAAAACACGTGTAATTGTGTCTTATTGAAGAATTGAACTTACATGCTGTAGTTTTTACTACGGCACGTAATCTGTAAAAAAATCAAAAGCTAGAATGCACTTCAAATTTTTTGTAAATGAGCCGTTAATTTTTCTACAACTTATGAGCAATAATAAAAACTACAACACGTAAAGTCATTCCTGTATCGAATATGTTATACTATCTCATGAGGGAGCGCCTGCGGTTCTCACCGTTTAGGCCCCTCCTGAGCGGCGCCCTGCGGATGGGTGCTACTATGGTCACGCCTAGGGAGGACAGTTACGTTGATCTCCCCCGCCACATCCTTTTATCTAGAAAGAAAAAAAAAAAAAATGTTATACTATCTCATGCTCTTGGGAGCTAGATGTGGGCCATGTGGCCGTCATTTTCCAAGATTCAATATCGGGTTGAACCAACCAGCGCCCAACAACCCGGTCTTTAAGTGAGTGGTTAATTAGTTATCTCAATCACTAATTATAGGATGGTGGTTATCCCAACCTTAGCACTTAATTCTTCTAGGATGCTGGTTATCTCAATAAAAATTAATGGCATGTCAAATCAGTTGCAAACTCCCAGCGTTTTGGTTCTTGCCTAACCAAATGTTAGTTGGCTCTTTTAATACATTTTAGGTTTTTCGGTTGATTGACGTCTAGGACTCTAGGGTGCAATGCCACTATCCCATCCTTATTTAGTCTGTTTATTTAAATCAATTGTCTAAATTGTGATGCAATTTTTTTAAAAAAAAGATAGAAAAAGCGGTAGAACTAATCTATTTTATGGTTCAACTGCTCTTAAAAAATGATAGAAGAGTAGTCAAACTAGCCATTTGGCCACCCCAACAATTTAATTTGAAATGGCTAAACCATTTTTTTTTTTACTTAAAAAAGTGGTTCAGTCCACTTTAATGACTGATTTTAGAGTGATTAAACCACTATGATTAAATTTCAATCATTAAAAAAACTACAACACACAATGTTGTAGTTTTTTTTACGCAACTAATCCAAATCCAAAAGAAAAAAGGTTAAATTCCATTCACATTTTTTAAATTGAATTGTATCTGTAAAGGGTAGAAAGTTTGTTCACACTGTCTAACATACCGTTGAAGAAATATAAAAGTGCCAAGAACTTGCTTACTTTTTGTACGCCGCGGTCACTTGCATACAGAATGTCAAAATGGTTGCTACAGAAGAAAAAGCCCAACTAGAGTGGGGAAGATTTGAAATCTCGGGGCATCGGCCGGGTAAAGGTCATTCATTTAGAGGCCTAATCCCAATTCCATTAAAGTTGAAAAAATAAATAAATAAATAAAATCCAATTCCATTCCTTGGGTCCAAAAGCCCAAGCAACTCCCCTAAGCCATGCAAGGCTCAGAGATTCTTGATTTGCTGAGCCCATTTGGGAGGTCCAGCCGTGCGAGCATATGACGGGATGAACCAACCGGTCCAACCCCCTTCTCTGTTGGACTTTTCGTTCGAAACTCCTCTTCAACTATCCAAATTTAATTTTTACAATGCCTACTATTCTGCTGCGGTATCCAAGTCACCTTGTCGCTGCTGCAGTAGCAAGTAAGCTCTCCCGGTCTCCCCTGGTCTTCATCTACAACCGTCACTCAAGGTGACCCATTTCTTTATTATTATTATTATTTTTTTCAAATTTCTATCAAAAAATATTGGATCCTGCCATTTTATGACCTTTTTTGGTTTTTTTTATCCTAATGGATCTGGCTTCTATGTGTTTTTATTTATCATCAAGTAGAGATGAATATTATGTTGCAGTGTAAACAACCGCATATATACAAAACAGAGACCAAACAGTAGTAAAATAAAATTTCCTTCAATCCTTTCAACCTTATCTTCTAGAATGATATAAATTTTGAATAAAATCATCATTGAAAACTAGTTTATAAAAAGAGGGTGTCCAAAAGCTTATATACATATGATTAAGATTGTACTTAACCCATATAAAACACTGAAATAGTAACAAAAAATTTCTAGAGGTGAATAGTTGTTTATTCTCAAATATCGATCCATGGCAATTCTTGAATTTAGACTCATAATATTTCTCCTCAAAACCATCCCCAGAGCTCAAGAGCAATATCTTTAAGGTTGTCATTGACAATTCTGCCATCTTGCTTCCACATTCCTGTAATATCATACTATCAGAAAGAACATTATTAAGGAAAGGAAAATAAACAGGCACAAAGACAAATACAGAAGTAGAAAGCACAAGAGGAAATACGCAGAACTTTGGGTTGAGGCAAGGAAGTTTGGCCCGGAAACTCTTAAGGCCCTAAATTCATGGAGAGGCTATGAAATGAGGAGTATAAGTTTCAATGGAAGAGAAAGGACCAAGCTTGATTTTAGTGTCAGAAGGTAGGCTAAAGAGGTCTTTTAATAATGTGGAAAAATCTCTTACAACTTTTTCATGTTTTGACGGAAGGAGGACACAGTTGCGTTGAAAAAAGGAAAATTTGGTCTCTGTTTTGACGAAAGGAAACCGTGTGTTCAACGGCGGTTGGTTTTGGGTTAAAAAACGATTCAGCCTTTGGTTTAAAGTACCGCAGATATGCGGTGGTGTAACGGCATAGAAGTCGGTTCCCTTTCCCCCCTTCCTCCCCTCTTAATTTAAAAAAAAAAAACGTCATAAAAGTCGGATCCTTTTCAATTTTGAGTAGATTAAAAAAAAAACGAAAATTCGATTGCATTGACTGGATTCAAAGAATTTGTCCACGTAGATTAGTTGTACTCACGTGGGTGGTGGGTGAATAACTAAAATTTAAAAATGAGCTGATGGCATTGAGTCCAGTGCTAGAATAAAATATTATTTAGTCATAAATTTTCACTAACTTTAATCTTCAAAAGGTGCCCATATGGGTTGAATGAATCATCTGCCTAGAGTGGAATGCAGAGTGTGTGACTTTTCTTTAATATTTTTAGGCGATGGAGCCACTAAAATCAGCTTTATAAATTATAAGTGACCAACAAGATAATCAGTAGTCGTTCCAATCAAGAGAGAGAGATGGCAGAGTATTGTGTAACAGGGGGAACAGGGTTGATAGCCGCTTATCTGGTGAAGGCCTTGCTAGAGAAGGGACACACCGTGCGTACAACCGTGCGAGACCCAGGTGTATATATGTGCAACACAAGGCCTCAAAAGCTTCTCCATTGATATATATATAACATTTTCTTCTTTCATTTCACAGGGGATGTCAGAAAGGTTGGTTTTCTCTGGGAGTTTAATGGCGCCAAGGAGAGGCTTAAGCTTATCAAAGCTGATTTGTTGGTGGAAGGAAGCTTCGACGACGCAGTGCAAGGCGTTGATGGTGTCTTTCATACTGCATCCCCGGTGCTCGTCCCATATGATGAGAACATTCAGGCATACAAAGGACCCGTCTTTATCCCAAAACTTTTATGAATTTAATGATTCATTTAATAAACTAAATTCGACATAATAATATCAATGCAGGCGACTCTGATTGATCCATGTATAAAGGGCACATTGAATGTGCTGAGATCCTGCTCAAAAGCGAGCAGTGTGAAGCGAGTTGTGCTCACCTCCTCCTGTTCTTCAATAAGATACTGCGATGATGTCCACCAGGCTTCTTCTCTCAACGAGTCAAATTGGAGTGACCCCGACTACTGCAAACGCCACAATGTATTGAAAATATACTGTAAACTGTAAACTGCACTTTCTTTATTTATTGGCATACATTGTTGACTGAATTCTTGCAATGGCCCGCAGCTTTGGTATGCATATGCAAAGACATCTGCAGAGAAAGAAGCGTGGAGAATTGCTAAGGAGACCGGGATGGATCTTGTGGTTGTGAATCCATCTTTCGTGGTTGGTCCTTTGCTAGCACCGCAACCAACCAGTACACTGCTCCTAATATTGGCCACAATTAAAGGTCAGAACCTCTGAGCATTATTCTCTTTTCTTGTTAATCAAGTCAAAGAACCTCTTAATTTGGTAGGTGCCAGAGGAGAATATCCAAATACAACAGTCGGGTTCGTGCACATAGACGATGTCACAGCTGCGCACATGTTAGCTATGGAGGAAAAGAAAGCATCTGGCAGGCTTATATGCTCAAGCTCAGTGGCTCACTGGTCCCAAATCATTGAGATGCTCAGGGCCAAATATCCCTCCTACCCATTTGAAAACAAGTGAGTGACAAAATGCCAAGAAACACTTTTTACCTCTTAGTTTGCTTTCTTGTTTGTGGCTGAAATATTCTGCAAATCTCTTTTTTAGTCATTTGCATAGCTTTTCTTTGCCTCATGTGTCTGTGATTGTTATGGCACTAATTGTAGGTGTAGCAATCAGGAAGGAGACAACAACCCACATAGCTTGGACACCACTAAGATTACTCAACTGGGGTTGCCTCCATTCAAGACCCTTGATCAAATGTTTGATGACTGCATCATAAGCTTCCAAGAGAAGGGATTTCTGTAGGAATTTTTAGCAAACAATTTTAGAAATGGATTCTGTAGGAACAATAATTTAGTGATCATTCCAGTCATAAAAATCATCCATTGCTATTGCCAAACTCTGAAGGAGTTTGAAGGAGAATCCCTGTGGAAGCATAAGATAGAATTAAAGTCAGACACGACCATCTTTTCCTGCAGTTATTTCATCTGTCTTGCGGATATATAGGGGCCGATTTTCTTTTATCTGGACGGGTCGATTTATGGCTCAACCACACAATTAACTCGATGAGTGATTGCAAATTGAAAAGCTCTAGCTTCCTTTCAGTTCCTGTAGGAATTTTCTCAACCAATTGGAAGAGAGTAAGACAGAAAATTGATTTTTTTTTTAAATAAATAAATAAATAAAAATAAGAAAATCCAACAACATAATCCATATATAAGTACTCAATCGAAAAATGGTAGAAATTGTTTGGAATTATCATTTTGTTTGATATGCAAAAAGTAGGGACAAATAAGTTTATTTTGAAATTACATGGATTTATTTATTACAAGGTCAAAACACATGGACCAATTTTAACAATTCTCCCTTACTAAAATGTCAAATAACTTTATAATTCCTCATCAGAAAACAATTAAAAAAAGAAAACTACTGGCTTGGTTTGACTTCCTATGGTTATACATGATCAATTAATAGTAGCTTCATGGAAACAAGGTGATTTGTTAGGTCCATAGGACCATATATACCCCTATTCTACTGCCTTTCTTAATGGACGGGATTATCATGCCAAGAGTTCCTAAATTAAGCTTTTCGTGAGGCCATTAGTAGTTGCACCACGAGGAACCAAAGGCTTTTTTTTTTTTTGGTTGGACAAAGTTTTATTTTAAATTGGATTAGAAGAATTTTTTTTTTTTTTAAATTTAGTTTATTAAACTAACATAGGTTTAAAATGTATATGATTTGAGTATGTAATTTTCACATATGTTTTTTTAAATGCATGTGAGAATACATGTTAGTTTCATAGATTAAATTAGAGGAATTTCATCTTATCCAATTTGAAGAAAATTGTCGACCAATATAACTCCAATGTGGTTCTGTATTTTTAAATGCTAATGAATCCAACGAAAACAGATGGAGAAGACTTAGGGTGTTATGTGCATATGTAACCTAAGATGAGAAATTAAAAAGAAAGGTAGATTGATAGGATTTTTGAAGAATTTTAGACCTCCAATGAGCAATTAGAAAGACTCTCAACTCTTACAAACATGGTTTAAATAAATTTCTTTATTGATTTATTTTATTCAATGACAAAGCAATATTGAAAAAAACGGAATACAACAAAAAATATAGGCCCACATAAAATAGGACTTTCATCTCACTCACGACTCAACAACCTAACATGTTGTCAACAAGGCTCCTAAAAGAGATAAATATAATCTTACCCAAATAACAACATAAATAAGATAAACATAAGAGTCATTCGCTAACCCGTAGTAGACTAATCTTCTAACAAAAACAACAAAATCTAACAACATAATGATCCAATAGAATAACACTAATGCATTGCACGTAACATCAACATAATGACCCAATAGAATAACACTATTGCATTGCACGTAACATAGGACACGTTTGGTAGCATGATTTGGTCTAGGATTGGAAAAGTTATTATGTCGTTTGATTTGTTCAGTATTTGGTTCCATCCCACAAAGAAAAAAAAAAGAGAAAGAGAGAGAGGAATTGCTATTTTCCAATAAATGAAATGACCCCAATTTTTGTTTTTCCTAAAAAAACCTTTTTTTTTTTTTTTGGGGAATTTCTTTATGGGGATTTGCCAACCACCGCCAAGGGGTGGTCAGCAACTCCAACTAGAAGTTACCTGAGTGGTCACACTACCCTTAAAACCCCTCGTAAAAACAAAAACTATTTGGAGAAATAATTTTTCAAACTATGGTATTTTAGGAAATTTGAGCAAAATATTATTCAGTTTCAATTGTAAATTTGATTATTCTTGTCTTTTCATCAAATGAAAAATAAGAATCATCATTCAATTCTAACTTTCGATATTTTTAGTAATAATCATTCCTAAATCCTAACCATTCCAATATGCAAAACGTAGCCTTTAGAAAGAACTTTTCTTGGAAGAACTATAATTATTGCCACAAATGCCTCGCGTGACTCGTCATAATAATTATCCTTTATCCAACTAAAAGGGGGAAAAAGAGCATCATCACAATTATGAATTTATGATTATTTACTCATGGTCGCTGTGGGAGTAACAATTCTACCTTTGCCAATCGATCTTTTTCCAATGGAGACCACACTGCTTCCTCTTTTTTTTAGGCAAATTTACAGGGAAACCGCACTGCTTTTATTGTTATCTATAAGTCTAAGTTTATTTTTTAATATACGATGATTTGGCATGGTATCAGATCATATATTTAAAATTTTATTTCTGTATTTTTTTTTTAATTTTAATTAAATATTTTACGTGTTGGACTTCTTTTACTAAGAAAAAGTTTGAATGCACAAAATGAGAAATGTAAAAATATTCATTAATAATTAAATGTAGTAGAATGAGAGTTAACTGCTGTTAAGAATGTTAATAAAAACATAGAGTAATAATTTATGTCTACTTTGTGTCCATCAAAATTGATGTAGGTTTTAAAATTATCATTTGGTCAAAATTCAATAATGATTTATCATAAATTCAATAGTAATTTTAAAAGTCACATCAATTTTAATGGACACAAAGTAGATATGAGGTTGACATATATAATTATTCAAAAATATATGTCTTTCACATGTTAGAGGGCACTTGATATGTATTAGAGTGAGTTAGAAGTAATTTATGTCAAAAAAAAAAAAAAAATCTATGAAAAACTTCATAACATCTTATCAAAATATCCTTAATAATTTCAAATGAAGTCAAAACCTTTAGATATGGATAATATATTAAGTTAAAAGAGGATGAGCACTACATTTAACATCTATATCCAAAAAACCAAATTTTATAAAATCACACAAATCACTCTAGAACGAGCTTATCAAAATATGGAACCTTTAAATAGCATTAGAATCTCCTACAATTAGTTGTCTAAATTGCCAAAGAGATGGGTTGTCCAAACAAGTAGACCCTATAGCTCTATCGAATAATTTAGACAACCAATTATGAGAGATTCTTATTTACTTTAAATAAGGTTCAATTAATGTGTATATATAACAAAAATGCAACATCAACTCTTAAGTCCACACTTCTATTAATTCATTAAATATTTTTTTTTCCAGCTTATTCATAGGATGCTAAAAAACCAGTTATCAATCAATAAAATTATCATTTTATTTATTAAAACGGGTATAGCTATTAATAATCACAAACGTTTCACTTGATTCTTTTAACCAAATGCACCTTTTCTAAGAAGTACAAGGACGAGATTTTTTTTTAATTTTAATGGGACAACCGAATTGACAAAGCTATCCGACCAATAAGGACAAAAGTCAACCCGATTAAAGTAGCAATCACTTGGTTAAGTTGGTTTGTTTAGCTTAAAACCTCAAATCCAAAGCAGCTTAATGACTCATACCGCATTGGTTGGGTGGGGTATTCGGGCAGCTCCTTTTCGGTGCGTCCATCCTAAGATGCCATCTACATTCTCACCCTCTTGTGAGCACATTATTCATTGTCTTATTATGAGTCGGGACCCATTCTCAAAATATCCCTCTTCTTTTTTTTCTTTTTTTTTGCTGATTTTTGCCCAAATGATATATGAAAATCGTAGTCCAATTCCAATTTTGTTTCAATTGCGAAGTTTATATTATTATTATTATTATTTAAATAACATGGCAATAATAGACTAAGCAATAAGAGTAGTATTCCCCTTCTAAATTTCTCTGTTACAGTTACGTGGCGTTGGTCCGGACACTTTTGTAGGATTCTTAGAAATTCTGAAAAAGATTATTTTGTTTAATTGCATTTTTAAGTAGAGGGATTTATGCTTGTGGGTATTAGGTGGGAATTCACATTCCCTTTTTCAGTTAACCAAGTCAGTTCTAGATTAAAACATTCTACTATGATTTCTTTTTTATTTTAAATAAAATCGTAAAAAATGTTCCATTTAAAAGTGTATTTGAAAGAAAAGTGTATTTGAAAGAAATAATGGTTTAAAAATGTAGAATTCTTCATGTTTTCGTGTAGCAAACAAGGGGCGCACTTTTAAAATACCTGATTTGAAATGTCAAACTATAATTTTTTCAAATATTTAATTACATTTTTAAAAATCACATGTGCAACCACTTTTTGAAATCTTTACTTTTTCAAAAGAGATTGTGAACTTGATTTGTTGATCCCAAAAAATGTCTATATATTGTTCACATGAAATAGTCAATAAAGAAAATGATTTGGCTTTAAGTGCTGTCAAAATTCTAAAACATGTGTTTTGTAGTTATTTTTAATGATTGAGATTTAATTTGAAATTTTTATAAAAACAAAAAGAAAGAAAGTAAAATTAAATTTTAACCATTGAAAAAACAAAAAACTAATCCAAAGCCAAAATCATAAGAAAATTTTTAGTCACAGCTTTGCATTGTAGTAACCGTTTTGACTTAGAGCGCATTTGGTCGGTCTAGTGATTTTGCACGATAAACAAAATTGCAAAAAGTGTCCCATTTGAAAAAAAATTACAATTTGAATGAAAACAAGGAGTGCATTTTTAAAACATATAATTTTAAATATCGAATCGCGATTAAAATGTCAAACCATGATTTTTCAAAACTCTTAATTACATTTTAAAAAAATTATGTTTTGGTTTACTATGTTTGAAAATGCTTTGTTTGTTTAATATATATATATATATATATAAAAAGAAAAAAAAAAGAAAAAAAAAAAGAAAAAAGAAAGGGCACCTTCCTAAACAAATTAAGGAACGGAGCCATTTTTGAAAACTATTAAACCAAACAAAAGTAAACATAAGTAACAAGAAATGGTAATTTTTTGTAATATTTATCTTCAAGTTACCCCTAAATTAACTACACATAATTTATAGGTGCGGTGAAGTAGTGTGTCACCAAATAGTCCATTAAATTGGGAGTACGTGGCAGGTGAAAGAGTGGATATAGATGGAGGGAGAGCAATTGGCATACAGCTATGAGCTTAGCCGAAAAAGGGAGTCCAGGAGATAACCCCATCTTTTGCATCTTTTGCTGCCTCTGCTTCAGGATAATGCTTTTGCTTGGTAAAAGAAATCCAACTTTGGCCCACTTTTTGGTACAACCTTGTGTACGTCTTTGGAAGAATAGAACCCAAGGGCCCTTTAAATCCTCCTTCAGGTCCAACTTCACTATTTTTTTCTCCTCCTTTCTTCTTCTTCCCCCCACACACAGAATAAGCAGCTAAAGAACAGAACAAACTAAATCCAGGAATCAAAGAATTAGACAACATTTAATTTGCAGTCTCGACCTTGAGATCCCATCCCACCTAAAAGACTTGACTGAGTCTGAGGATGTTGCCCGAGCTTTGTGCTCATTCAACTGCCAGATTCTCCTTCCATTTAGTTTACCCATTTTAAAATGTGTCAATTAAAAAAATTAACCATTTTAAATCACAATTAATAAAATTATGATTATAAAATAACATTTCAAGTTCAAATCATATTAATACATGTATATAAATCAATTATAATTCACTTGTCAAATCATTGAAATTCGAAACATAAATATAAAATTATATATATCAAATTTTAATTAATCTCATGTTGGCAAGTTGTGTACCCGTACATTTTTTTAAAACACTTCAAAGTGAGACAACAATTTTGTCTAAAAATATATTTTTGGCTTACAAAATAGCAAAAGACCGAACAAACTCTACCTTTACTGTCCAAATTAACAACCCTCTAAAAAACACATTGAAAAACATCATAATGGCATTCTCAACAAGCAGAGAGAAAATAGCAGCAAGGAGTTAGCAAAGGCAACATTTCAAGATGCAAATAGCAGAAAATTGATTTCATTTCATACTCATATAATGATATGACAGAAACAAAAAGAGATGCCGAGGAAATGAGCAAAACTTTTGACACTCTGCAACAGATCTTAGAACCCCTTGGACGGCTCTTATAGCACAGGAAAACCCAAAGGGACTACAATGGTGGCTCATCCCTCTCCCATCTCTCAACAGCAGAAATAAATAACCTAAAAGCACTCACAATGACAAAACCACTCTCCCAGGAACATATCTTCCGGTTCCCAAGACTCTCTCAACGCTCTTGAACGAAAAAAATTACAATAATTAATACTAAAAGATCCTAAGCTGCAAAACTTAAAGGCAGGGTATATTGAGGGGTTCATTCATCCAACCAGCAATTTCATCGCCAATATCACCGAAATCCCAGTCAGGAAGCTCACTAGGCTCGCCGTCCTCCAACCCACAAACGTCGAAGCCGTCCAAAAACTGCCCAATATTATCAAATCCGAGGGAATCAAACTCCGGCACAAAATTGAGCTCTTGCTCAAACGGAACAGCACCAAATAGCCCAAAATCTTCGGGTATCTGAAGACCTGCCAAATCAATCTCAGCGTTAGTATCAACACACTCTACTCTGACCGCGTCAGTGAGATTCGCATTGGTGTTGGACGCCGAGGTCTCCAACTCTAGCACCGATGCCGGAGAGGTGTGTGACAACACGCTCTCAGAGTCATCTGAAGAACCCATATGGTGGTTCTTCTTTGACTTAGAAATCACAGCAGAAGACGACGACGCGTTGTTGCTCTTCTCAGGGGCGGCATTGGAAATGGAAGCCAGAGCGGCTTCGAATTCGAGCCTCTTGCGCTCGTAAACAGCAGAAGCCTCTTCAGGAGTATTATAAGTGCCCAACCAAATCCTTGCTCCTTTAAACGGGTCTCGAATCTCAGCCGCCCATTTGCCCCATTTCCTTTGCCTAACCCCTCTGTACTTTGAGGATGAGGATCTTCTATTACCCATCGATGGGGTTTTAGCCAAAACCCTTTTCTTCTCGGGGTCTCTGGCTTCAACGTTACTGTCCTGAGAAGAACTCTCAGTCTCAAGGGGCTTCGATGCTTGTTCTTTCACAACAAGAGGAAGATTGATTTCACGGATGAATCGTTTAAGTATCAAAGGCCTCCCATCGCCTCTGTCAGACTCATCCTCGCTTGAAGATGAGTCGGTAGCGTATGGATCTGAACAGATTACACGGACTTTCCTCATCGTTTTGGACTCCACAACAGGAACAGTAGGTTTCTTAGTCTTTTTGCAGATGTTGTTCAGATTGGCAGGTCGTTTCTGTGGCTCTGGCATTATAACAAATAAGAAAATCTCTCGCAAACCCCTCAAAATACCCAGAAAATTTTAAAGGAAAATGCAAAAGAAAATCAGAGGAAGCTAAAAACGAGGGCAAAAATCTCTCAGAAACTCAACGAGATCAAGTGAGACCCCCTCTTAGGAACAAGAAAAGAAAAGAAAAACGTTTTATATGAAAAGCCCCAAAGCACTCCACTCCAGAACAAGTCCTGCAAAAAAACCAAAATCACAAAAACCCATCTCAGATTCAGCCCAGAAAAAGGACCAAAAACCCAGAACCCAAACAAGGGTTTAACCAAGATTTAACAAAATCGCAAAAGGACCATACCTTTTTGGCCACAAACGCATCGAAACGGACGGATTCACCAGATTCAATCTCTGCCAGAAACAGCAGAGAAGCATGCAGTAGCAAGAGCAGAGAGCAAAAAACGCTGAGAAGATCGCAATAGAGAAAAGCCAGAGCTGCAACAGAGCCCCAATCAGCACCAAATCAAACCCAGCCGACATAAATCCGCTAACCCACAACCTCGCTTGCTCCTTTCCTCAACGCACCAACCTCTCTCTCTCTCTCTCTCTCTCTGTGCTATTGCTCTGACAGAGAGAACAAAAAACCCGAAACAAAAAGCAAAAAATTATCTGTGAGATACTAAATATAAGTAGCAACCAAAACCCCAAACCCCAAAAGAGACTCAGAGGATTAGAAATCTATGGCCAAGATTTTCCCTCATAAAAGAGACAAAGATCGGTTAGAGGTATTTTCAAGGTTTTGCAGGACAGTGATATAAACTGACTATATATATTCTACAACCATTGAGCGCCGACGCAAATCTCTATATCTCTATAGAAACACCATCAGAAAAAATATTAATAAAATAAATGAAATATCAGACATTAAATATTCTTAAAAAACACCAATTTTCTTGGTAATCGAATAATAAAAAACTTCGTAGTATTATACTACCTTTATTTGGTGTCTCTATCTCTCTCCCCGGCACACACTGCGTTTCACACAGTCTCTCTCTCTCTCTCTCCACCTTTAAGCCATTCACTTTTTCCCAGGCGGTCAAAAATAGCATTAAAAGAGAGGGCAAATAAAATAAAAATAAAATTCTTTATGGGAATTAAAAAAAAAAAATTGGGAAAGGATTTGATGAGCTGGCATGGCCTTCGGGGCAAGCACATTCATGGAGCATGACCATCCAATCCCACGTGGCATGTATCATACATATCATGCTGTTGTGGGCCAGTGAAGTTTGTTACGCCCACGAGTCCTCGCCTCACGCTAACTTATCCCGCGTGTTTCGCACTCTCTAATTAAACGGTGTTGGAGACTTGGTCTGCTGAGTGAAGTGTACTCGCTTACGAGCGGCGTGGGGGGTATCGGATGTTGAGGCTTGATTTAGGAAAGACACCGCCGCGATTGGCTACGTATCAATGAGCAGGTTTTGTCGACTACTGCTGCGATTCCCTCGACAATATTAGGGCCGAAATTGTTGATATTTACGACGATGACACTGACAAAGCCTTGGTCCCCAAGTCTGCTACAGAAAAGGAAGGTTCCTATGGTTCTTTATTATTTTGGTTGGTAAAAAATCACTAATTTCTTTGTCCTTGATTCGTTTTCTTTTTATGATTTTTTTGTGTTTTCAGAAAATCACGGTGTTGACATTCCTGAAATTAAAAAAGGAAAAAAAAAAAAAGAAAAAAAAAGAGCTCTCTTGCATTCTCCCCAGATTTAATGGATCAAATCTAATAATTAATTTTCAAAATGAAAAAAAANTGAGAATGATGTAAGATTATTCACATCCAGCTAAATAAATATGTAGTTAAAATTTATTCATTTTTTTAAAAGTATTTACATCTAATTTAGTATTTTAACTATTTATTTTAACTTTTTTATTTAAAATATTGTTTCTTCATCTATTTTTTATATTTGAAAAGAAAAAATAAAATAGTATTATTTTATTAATATAATTAATGATTTGTTAAGATACAACCAATTGTAGCTCAACAAATTTGCTGATAAAAAAAAAAATTCAAAAAAAAAAAACTCAACAAAATTTTAGTCATTTTGTTAACTCGAATGTGGAACATTTAATGTTACAACTTAGGTAAAATTTTATTAAGCTCAATCAGGTCAATTTCGTTTTTTTGAGGTGAATATGCCCAAGGTTTCTTATGCTTTAATGATGAATGCATGAGCAATTTGGATTCTGACCCTAACCATTTGTCATGGGATCCGAATCTCACTCAAATGAAATCTCTTGAAATAAAGAAGATCTATCTTATAATGTAGGTTAAATTTTACAGACTTAATAAAACATCTTGTTACATTATTTTAAAGAGTAATGATATAAATCAATTATTATGTCTATTTTGTGTTTATAAAAAATAATGTGGCTTTAAAATCACTATTAGATCAAAAGTTAATAATAATTCATTATAAATTTAAGGTAATTNTATGAGAATGATGTAAGATTATTCACATCCAGCTAAATAAATATGTAGTTAAAATTTATTCATTTTTTTTAAAAGTATTTACATCTAATTTATTATTTTAACTTTTTTATTTAAAATATTATTTTTTTATCTATTTTTTATATGAAAAGAAAAAAGAAAATAGTATTATTTTATTTTATTTTATTAATATAATTAATGATTTGTTAAGATACAACCAATTGTAGCTCAACATATTTGCTGATAAATAAAATTCAAAAAAAAAAAACTCAACAAAATTTTAATCATTTTGTTAAGTCGAATGTGGAATATTTAATGTTACAAAGTTAGCTAAAATTTTATTAAGCTCGATCAGGTCAATTTCGTTTTTTTGAGGTGAATATGCCCAAGGTTTCTTATGCTTTAATGATGAATGCATGAGCAATTTGGATTCTGACCCTAACCATTTGTCATGGGATCCGAATCTCACTCAAATGAAATCTCTTGAAATAAAGAAGATCTATCTTATAATGTAGGTTAATTTTTACAGACTTAATAAAACATCTTGTTACATTATTTTAAAGAGTAATGATATAAATAAATTATTATGTCTATTTTGTGTTTATAAAAAATAATGTGGCTTTAAAATTACTATTAGATCAAAAATTAATAATAATTCATTATAAATTTAAGGTGATTTTAAAAACTATTTCACTTTTGATAAACACACTCTATTTTAAATAACGTGCCATAATACACTTTAAATTTTAATTATATAACTAATATTTCCAATGAGAAAAGCCTTGGTCCCCAAGTCTGCTACAGAGAAAAGGAAGTTCCTATGGTTCTTATTATTTTGGTAAGAAATCGATAAATTTATTTTTTCTTGACTCTTCTTCTTTTTTCTTTTTCTTTTTTGTTTTCTTTTTGAAAATTCGCAGTGTTGACATACCTGAAATTATAAAAACGGAAAAAAAAAACTCATAGCATATGAAAGTTTCCTTTTTTGCTTATGAAGATGCCCAATTATTAAAATAATATATTTTAAAGGCAACAAAATAAAATGTTAATTATAGAAAAGGACTCTTTTCCATTTTAATGAAGATGATCCTATTTCTTTGTCAAAGAAGAGAATTTAATTTCTCCATTAATTTCCTATGTGGGACACCATAATAAGTTATTAGAAGAGGTCATTAAGAAAAGTCTAATATTCATTGTAAAGATGACAACGGTCAAGTTGAGACAAGAAAAGAAAGCACAAATCCTTCCAAGTTAGAATGATTCATGATTGGTTGACACAAAATCATTCAATATATGTTTGCATTTTCAGTTGAAACTGAATTTGTCGAGACTGAAAAATATATCAAAAACAAAGAACTTAAATTAACGAGTCTAATTTCAGTTATAACTGAAACCTAAGCAGAATCAGTCTAACACCCTTAATATGAGTAGAAAATTAGGGAGTAATTTCAGGGCAGCCAACACATGAGATATTTAGATAAGTTTGGAAGATAAAATCTTATCCTATAAGAATGAATCATCAGTCACTAAAAAACAAAAACACTGTACTAGGTACTCCATTATCTATTTATTTATTTTATTTTATGTGTCGACCGTGTCCTAGTACTTCAATTTTTTAAAATTGTGAAAACAAATGCCACGTCAAGAATAGCCTCCCTGCACGTGACCATGTTTGCGTTGAGATCTGCAACTGGTTCATCAAACGGCTCATACTGTGCCAGCGCAATGCTACATGCCAACCAACCGTACCCGGAGTAGGTAGACCCACGCTCCAACTTGGAAAAGTCTCAAGGAGTGCGGTTCTCTGTGTCTCTTGCCCCCCACCACATACTTAATGAGAAATGATACCTTTAATGCCCACAAATGTTAAGATTATTCACCTCAAGAGTATCTCTGATATTTATTTTAGCGGATAAGAATTTTTTATAAATTTTTTTAAAAGTATAGTTTTGTAAATTACGTAAATTTATGTCATTTTTTATATTAAAAGACTTTAAAAATATGATATATTATTAATGAGGATTTGATATATTTTTATCCTTTTTTTTATTTATATCGTAAAAAAATTTTAAATTAAAAAATGTATTTTGTTTTATTAAATAATAAACATCTATTTAAAAGTGAATTTTTTTTTTTTTGCTTTAAAAATATGCTACAATTTTAATATTTAACTTTTTTTAAGTTGTTCAATTAAAAAGGAGCATAAATTTACGTAATTTAAGAATTTATATTTTTAAATAAATTGTAAAAAATTTTAACCCTAATTTAACTTTTGTATTTTTAAGTGAAGCATTTATCTTCACCATTATTGTGTATTTATTTTACCTTTATTAACATGTCACTATTACCTCATAATTATTTTACCTTATTGACTATTCCACTACATGTTAACCTGCAGTGATAATCAGTTATTAAAATATTGGCGTTCACACATTGGCAACGTGAAATACATCAATTCTTGTTATAAATAAAAAAAAAAAAAAAAAAAAAAATTAAAGATTAATTGGCGTTCACACATTGGCAGCGTGAAATGGTGGTGAAATTAAAATATAATATTTAGTATTATTCTATTTTATTTTTTAACAAAGACAAATACAAATTATACAATGATAAAATAATTGTAAAATAATCACTTATAACTGCAACTCACGTGACCGAACGACTATATAGGATGGCCTAATGGGTCATGCACATCATCATGGACATGGACATGCATATAGAAAATGCTCGCATGTTACATAAATGAGGTCCTGACTCCTGAGGAAGCGAAGTGGGTTACGCAAATGGAGATGAGTGGACCGAGATAGTCGCTTCTGTTTCCCGCCAATGACGCCGACGTGGAACCCACCAAGCGCCTCTTTTTCGCGCCAAAACGCCCACTTTCCCGCGCTGACTCCGACGGAGAGCGAGACACGTGTTTCTATTGGGACATGTGTCTCCCACCTGTTGGGTGGTTGATGATGACGAGGCCCATGCGACTCGAGTGTAGTTGCGTGGAAAGTGCCGGCTTCACACTAAACTCTTTTCCGCTTTTTTTTTTTTCTTTTGTAAGATTTTCTTTCTCCATATTTGGAAGGCCCAATCAAAGCTCCACGCCATCATCCCCAATTGGACCTCCCAAATATAGAGAAAGAAAATGGATTTTCACCTATTTATATATCTTTTTTATTTTCTAGTCTTGCTTGAATTTTGGACCCGTTCATAAAATACTTGTTTTTTTTTTTTTAACGTAGCCGTCCACAGACTACCTCAATTGATTACATGTACAAAAAATTCTTTTGGTCCCCTCTCTCGAGACGTCCTACATTTTGTTATTGGTCCCGAATTTTGTAGACGACTTATGTTAACCACTTTGTTTTAGGTTCTCAAGTTAAAAAAAATTAATAAATAATCCAAAATATAAAACCCTCTCTTTAAAACAACAAAATTTGTTTAACGGCGAATGTCAATTTATAGGTTGAATGAAAAATTTCTCTCTAATCCAATTGAAAAAAACCAGAAAAAAAAAAAAAATTAATAGCACAAATTATTGCATTTGATGAATCCGTACAAATTAGTTGTTAGTGTTGGGTTAAGTAAATGCATGCATGTAAATTATGTAATAGGGCCCATAAATGCTTAGTTATGGGCAACATCGTTTGCGGTTATATGTGTCCAGAACATTTACAGTGGTAGTTAGCCTGCCACGGCGCAATAATAATACTTTTGGCAACCTACTTCTACATCCTACTCTGCTTTAAAGATTGCTGCTTGCTTTCTTTACTGTGCTCTGTCACATCATTTTGAACTTCTAACGGTACTTAAAAAAAAGAAAAAGTGTTAAAAGGAAATTCTATTAAATAAAACATTTGCTCCTTTCACATCATTTAAAAAAGATGAGGTTTATGTGCTGTAATTTTTATTACAACATATAAATTATAAAAAAAATAAAAGATCTAGATCAATTGTAAAAGAAAAATTTAATTGATCTGAGTCCTTTATTTTTTTACAGCTTGCATGCTGTTTGATCCATTTAAAAAATACATGCTTTTCATATGTTTCATCTCCCTGCATATCTGTTTTTAAATTACTAATTTTGTTAATATTTTAGAAGGATAAAAATATATTATAAATTAAAAATTATGAAAATTTTAGTTAAATATATTAAATCGTTACTTTTTTTGTGGTGGGCTTTATTGATCAGACTATAGGATTATATATAATTAAAATATTTAGAAACTAAAAACAAAAAAAAAAACAACTAGAAATATAAAAAATGAGAAAAATAAAAAATAAACTACCCATCCCCTTTATTTTTCTTTAAAACTGGTCGCAGTTTAAAGAAAATACTGTTTTTAAAAAAACGAATAAGAACTTGTCGGCTCAAGGAGTATACCCAATTCATGGCCCTGCCTAAAGGCAAACCATAATAATAAGATCCTTAATCAATAACCCACCTACAATAAGAAGGTAAAAATAGTATCCTTTTTGTTTATTTTACTTGTTAAGAAGTGCAATAGAAAGATAAACAAATCTAAGGAAACAATTCATGGAATTAATTAAATTTATTATAATAATAATAATTTTAAAAAAGAAGTGTAGAGAAGTGTTTGGAAAATGTGTGTAATAAGTGATAATGCGAGAATTTTGTTGTTAGATAACAAAAAAAAAAAATTAAAGTTTATCAACAAAAGCTATTGAAGCTAACCCTGGTCCTCATCAAGTCACCTTCCATGCAACTTCATGAATGGTCAGGCAACAATAATACGGAGAGCTGACCTGTACTTCATTTTACTGTGCCAATCGTTTCGGCATGTACTTCTTTATTTTGAAACGGTGGCTATGTGTTTTAAAGTATTTTACATGATGATAATGTTTTCTCATAGTCTCATTTTACAGATCATTGATAACCATTGATCATCATCATTAATTTTCAAAATTAGGTTCATATTGATAACTGTAACACAGCAACAATGGTGATAAATTAAAATTGTGAATAGTTTACGAAATGAATTTTATAGACAAGAGGATTAATACTATATATTAACATTTGTATCTCATAATGTTGATGTAATAGTCTCAACTAAATTTTGAATTTTTTGAATTTTTTTTTTTAACAATATAATAGTTGGTTGAAATTGATAAGGATAAAAATTCTTGATGATTTGATTATCCTAAATTAAAGGAATTGATTACCTTAATATAAGAGATTTGTTTTGTATTTAAAAGTATTTTAAATCTATGTAAAACTCTATAAATAGACTCATTGTACTTTAAGTACGAAGTAATGCTACATGTTCAATTTTTCTATCTAACTCTATCCAATTTTTCATATGTGGACAAAGATTAGTCACACAAATGCAAAAACAAACTATTAAAAAAAATAATAAAAAAAGCCACCTATGCAAAGTTGGATGAAATTGGATAAAAAAGTTGGAAGCATAGCATTTTTCTTAAGTCAAATAATCAAGAAAACATGGAGCCTATAAGACTTTGCTGTGTGGACGTAAGTCATAAATCGAACCACTTTAACCTTTGTGTCTTTCTTTCATCATGTCCGTCTTTAGATTATTATGACATTCA
>FXXK01000089.1:668910-685323 GCA_900184695.1 Betula pendula | reverse complement strand
GAAAATTAAGGGAGCTATCTAAAGTTTCTTATAAAGTTTTTGTTTTGAGATCAAGAAAACAAAGGACAGAAAAAACAAAGTTTTAGCAAACAAAAATAAAATCAACCAGTTTAACCAAATGAAACCGTTTTTTCTTCATCCAATGAAACATCAAAAGGAAATGTGGTACGAAGCCATGTGTGTATGCAGGACCGGAAGGGAAGAATTAACCCATGATGCGACTGAACACGAAGAAGGAGACAATTTAAAAGACATGAAATTTGCATTACAGCTTTTGAAGCTACAACATGAATGGCGGGCCTTTAAGCAAAGTAATGTCGATATAAACCTCACTCTCTTGGCTTGCATGCATGAAAAAGGATGAACACTTTTTAGCTCATCTCCTCTCCATCAAGAACCCAAAAAAGAAGACGATAAAAAGCATCAACAATCAGAAAGAGAAAAGCAAAAAATCCTAAATAGGCAGCCGAAAACAGAGCTAAGAACCTCTTATCATCTAATCCTCAGCCTTTCCTCCCCATTTTCCAGGAGATGGCAAAGTTCTTTCCTACAGAGAGTGACAAACCACTAACCTCTACCATCACAGCCTTCTTATCATCTCCATCTTCCAGCTCCCTGAGGAACTTCTGCTCTGTTGTGCTCAACTCTATATTTGAAGCACTCGTTACGGGGCTTCCATCAATCTCAAGTGCAGATGCCCCTCCACTTCCTTCCAATCCCAGCACCGAAATCTTTTCAATATACCAACCCTTACCTAAAGCAAATTTGCTCTCCTGGACCTGTGACCACACCTTCACAGTTCCCTTAGTAAGGGTTGCATACAAATCAACATAGGTGGAGTACCCATTTCCAAGTTTCATTTCAGGCAGCTCATCATCATCAAGGAAAATGTTCCCTTTGGCTGCTCCTTCAGTAGCTCCGGCTGGGAAGGTCACGACCAGGCTGAAAGGTGTCATTCTAGCTTCCTTTGAAAGCAGTCCGCCCTGCTGCATTGGGAGAATGGTATTCTGATACAAATGCACATTAACAACATGCAGTGGTGCATCCAGTGTGACGTAGCTCCCCTCTTTTGATGCAATGGTTTGTGTCATATCAAACAAACTGTACCAAGTGCCGGGGGGAAACAGTGCTTTAACCTCTGACTTCCCTTGCTCGAGAACTGGCGAAACCATGAGACTGCTCCCTAGCAAGAACTGGGTGCTCAGCCCATAACACTCAATGTAACTTGGGAATGAGAAGAAAAGTGGCCTGGCAATTGGAGCTCCACTGATATGAGCCTCGTAGTTCAAGGTGTACAGGTAGGGAAGGAGCTTATACCTCATACCCAGAGCATTTCGAGCAGACTCAGCAACTGACTGCCATTGATAAAGCTCCTGCCGTGGGGAATAGTAGTTCGCATGATCCCTTGAGAAGGGATAGAAAGCACCGACTTCAATCCAGCGGTTGCAAAGTTCTTCTGTAGGCTGTGGATAGAACCCACATATATCTGAACCAACCATTGGCACCCCAAATATACCAAAATTGAGCATAGTGGAAATTGAGTACCTCAAATTCTCCCAAGTGCCTTGATTATCACCTGTCCAATGGGCAGCATATTTCCCCGAACCAACATAAGTGGAGCGAGATAATATGAATGGTCTCTTGCCCTCAAGTCCTTGAAGGGCTTTGTGAGTTGCAATGGTTTGAGAGAAACCATAGAGACTGTGAGCATCATACTCCAAAACGCCATTGTAGTGAACTGCACTAGTGGCTATGGTTTTATACCCTATTGGCACCTGCGAACCTGAAGCATTTATCTTGTAAGGAGGATCATCCCATCTTGTCTTCGTAATGTTCTTGCAGTCCAAGCAGCATATCCAACCAGGTCCGGTACCCGTTGGGCACTGCTTGCCCTCTGGGATTTTGCACAAACCAGAACAGAAATTTGAAACTTCATTCATGTCAATCCATAGACCATCAACAGGGACAAGTTCATGAAAACGTCGGATTTCATCACCCCACCATGAAACGGTTTTTGGGTTAAGGAAGTCAGGGAAGTTTACAGCCCCTGGCCAAACTTGAGCTATGTAAGGTTCACCCTCATACTTGATGAAAACATCATTGGCAATGCCCCTTTGATACACGCCATAAGTGGAATTAACACCAATTCCAGGGTCAATAATGACAATGTATTTCATACCAATGCTATGTATTTTGTCTAGGAATGCTAAAAGCTTTGGACGAGGGTAGTTGTTCTGGTTGAGGGTGAAGTCCTTTTTTCCATCCATGTGATCATCATCATTCCAAATCACATCAAGTGGGATTTTAGCATTTTTGTAGTTCTCAACAACATCTTCAACTACAGATAGGTTATGGTAACCCCACCTGCATTGATGGAATCCTGTAGCATCAAATATGAAAAATTAATTTGACTTCTCAATTTCTTTCTACAAGCAGTTCCAAATGAATTATCTATAAATCAGTAAACCATTTGATTAATTATTGGGAAGAGGAACATGCAATGCACAGGGCATGATGCAGAGGTACTCCAAGTAGTGGAACCAGGATTCTTCAAAGGGGACAAAGGAAGGTGTTTGACAAACCAAACGACCTACTTTGCTCACACTTTTTTTTTTCTTTCCTTTTGGGGTTGAATCTCATAAGTTTGTTTGAGAGGTAACTAGAAAAGAGACTTATCAAAAAGAGAGGTAACTGGAACAGAAAGGGGAAAGAAGCCAACAGAACTAATGAAGAGAGATAAAGAACAGATCATTTACAGTTACAATATCTAGGAGAAATGAAATTGCAAAGTTGAAAGGGAGAAAACCAAAATTCAAAACCTAGTTTTGTGGGAGTATATCTACTGTAAATTTGAATGAAAAAACTTCTAGCAATAGTTCGGGTGTTTTGAGAAAATTTTGGAATATAATACGGTGTATTTTATATCTAGCAAATTTCAAAAATTAGGCTAAGATAAGATATTGAATGAAAACTTAATATGTGATATAGTTCATTCAATTTTACACTACAAAAACTATTTAGCTCATTTTATATATTTTTAAATAAACTCCACATTTTTAATCTTAAAAAATAGTTTTATTGAAATAAAATTCCCAAGATACTTGGGTGTTCAGAGGGGAGGGGAGCAATTCCCTTTTTTGGCTAGGGCTAGAGGGTACATATACTTCATAGCGAAGGGGACATAATATTTTTCAGGGGAACATATTATGGCACTTTTAGGAAAATATTAGCATTTGATTGGAAGTCGAAGATTTAACAAGCTAGATTCCAAGAGAGAATAGGTTCAAGAAACCCAAGATTTAGGTCCTAATCTGTCCTCTCATACCTTGTTATTAGCAGGTTGAATTTCAAGATGATAAAGAAGTAGAATAAACAAAATAAGTAAATAAATTTAAATGAGGTAGATAGGAGAACAAACATGTCTACTTGCAATGAATAGAAAAGCTAGAAACTTGACAAAGCAAATGCATCAGCTAGACACACAACCAACCTGTCTGGTCAACTAATAAAAGCGAATGTGAATATGATCATTTAGTAAATAACTAAAATTCTATTGACTAATTATCATGAGTTTTTAGTCTATCTTCCTCAATATGAAACAAACATTAGCTTTACATTCTCCATGCATTTTCTAAGATATTTAGAATGAAAAATGTAAGCATTTATTGGCTTGCCATTTTTAAAGAGTAACCTCTACAGGCAAACAGCAGAGTGGCATCCCATGGGCCAATGCCAGCTTGCAAACTAACTTGTTCTGAACATTCATTTACTCTCAAGATTTTTTTTTTTTTTTACAACTGTACTCAACTATAAGAAAAGCCCAAGTTTAATAAGGCTTTAAAGGTATAGGGCAACTGCAGAATTATTATTAATGCTTTCTAACCTAACAAGGTAACTATTTCTCCTACCGACATGAGAGTAGCTGTAATGCAAGGGGACAACAATCAGACGGTGTACATTCCCCACAACCTACGGCAGTCTCTCCTCACAAGACATGGCAGTGGTAGATGCAGGGTATTGGCCCAGATACAGGAGTGCTTTACTAAAATGGCCACCTAGAATTAGCATCATATGGGGCCCAACTATGCAATCATGGTGGCATTGTGATTGAAGATGGACAATGACCATTAATTTCCACCTCATGTAGGGAAGATGATTTTAAAAGGACAGCATGGTATGCAAAGATTTAAGTAATGACAAAGCTTTAAGGGGTCCCACAAATTATTTTGTCCAAATATGTGAAAAAGTTTCAAGATGTTTGCCCCCGAAAGTTAGGCCACAATGCAGAAAGATACTAAAGTGAGATGAAGTAGAGTTTCCAACTTCACGTATTGCCTTATCTTTTAATTGGACCTTACAGCTATTTTTTAGTTATTTATCAAAGAGAAAAGACATTTATAGGCCCAAAAAGTTGTTTCTAGAGATTAACAGATTAAAAAATTAGAATAGGGCCTTAAAATAACAATAGAGTAAAAAAAAGATATGAGACCAACCCAAATTAGAAAATAATAAAACATCCGCCCACTAGTGTTACGCATATAGCAAACGGTGCAAACAGCCTATCGATCAACCATCAATAGAAATTTTTCAACAAATAATGCTATTTAGTATATTATCATTTAAATGCTATTTAGTAATGCAAGGACTTGTAAAAAGAAAAAGAGTAATGCTACACGTCAATTTTTTTTTTTCAATTCCACCCAACTTGATATATGTGACTTTTTTTTTTTTTTTTTTAAAAGGGTTTTCTTGTACATTTGTGGTGCCATCTTTATCCATATATATAAAGTTCGATGAAATTGAAAAAAAAATTAAAAACATAGCATTAATGAAAGACTATTTTTCAGTGCCACATCATCCCAGTTGTAATACGAAAGGAATCAGCTGGTTCTAATTTCTTGGATATCTTAATCATTCCTCTTATAATATCTAAGGCCAAATGTCATCAATGTGGGGATTAAAACAAAAAGAGAATATATCATATTGTCTGTAGCATGATTATACACGCTTTAGTTTATAAAAATGAACCGCAGATTATTAAAACCTGCTAATTAAAGAGAAAATCACTTTTTGAACAGACCAATTCCATCATTTTCTAAAAGATCTCCTTCATGTAACAGCAACAAATTGAATTAAGCACATCAATCACAAAAACTTAGATCTAAAGACACAATATTTAGTGAAAGAAAGAGAAAAGGGTGAGAATTCAATCATACCAAGAGACCAGTAAGGCATTGGCGCCGGCCGGCCAATGAAGGAAGTGTATTGATCAACCACACCCAAAGGTGTAGGCCCAGCAAAGAAGTAAAAATCAAAGACACCTCCAATAACCTTGTACGTCAAAGAAGTCCCACGGTAGAACACATCCATCCCATTGCTGTTGAGCAAGAGAACCGCGTGTGCAGAAGGCTTCCCGCCATTGTTCCTAAGGTCCATGTACACCGGGTGGGAGCCATAGAGATCAGTGTTAAGATTGATGGCCGAAACATCAGTGGTGTACAAAGTGTAAGGATCATTGGGATACAGTTTGATTCCGTGCGGTTGGGTGTTCTCTCCCAGGCCGTACAAAGACGCATCTTTGGGTAACTCGGTGGAAATCTCTAGGTATTGGTCCTTGAAAACCAAACTACCAAATGGGTCTGAGCCATCCGCGCTTGAGTTGAACAGGGTCTGCCCGTTTGATTTCCTCCTCACCGCGAACCCAAATGGGTCCGAGATGCAGCTGAAGATGAACTCCGAGCCAGAGTACTCTGACACCGTTACTGGGTTCTTCCCTGAACTCCCAATGCTCTGCTTCAACCTCGGAGGTTGCTCTCTGGGCAAGAGATCGTACGGTACCTCCCACCTCTGCTTCTCCGCGTCGGTGATATGGACCCTCAAACGATCCTCAGTCTCATGCCTGTGCAAAATCACAAAAATAGAAAGATCAAATGGTTATTCAGAGGCTCTACTACAATGTAGCCTGTAGACCGTAGTAGTAGTAGTAGTACTAGTACATACTTGACAAAGAGCTGCAAGTGAGGGAGATCAGGGCCGTAGATATTGTTCGGCTGGTTGACTACGAGATGGCCCACAAGTCCCCCATCAGGGATCTCTCCGATGGAGATCAGACGGTAGCCTTTGCCAATCTTGGAAGGTGGGGTGGAGGAGGAGGAGGATGAGTTTGCTCCGGCGGTACATAGGAGCAGAACTAGAAGAAGAGAAGCGAGAGTAAGAGAAGGTATCATTGCTCAATAGTTCCTGCAAAGTGAGAGTGAGAGAGTGTCACCGAGGAACTATTGGAACTTGGGTTTGTCTGATAGATATAGAGAGAGGCCGATAACTAAGTGTCATCAGATGCATGTGAGGTGATGAGGAAATCGTGGGGCATGCGATGATGATGGTGAGTGGGCCAGAGACTCCACGGGTGTGGTCCACCATGCACCCTCGTTTATCTTCTTCTTTCTGTGTGGTGTGGGAGCACCCTTCATTCAATGCAATTGAGAATCAATCATCGAATATCTCCCTCCTTTTGTTCGCTTTTAATCATCTAATGACCGTCGATCACTGAGCCAAAAATGGCTTCTGATTGCACCGACTTGACTTTGGATCCTAGGTAGCACGTAGTTGGTGGAAAGAAATGTGAATTATGTACAGCAATTCCTGTTCATGTATTGGATTTCTATCATGTGAAAGAATGGCAATAAAATTATATAAATTATATCTAACTAGACGTCTCAATTTTAACTTCTTAAATTTGTCGGTTATGTCAAAATCGTTAGATCATTATGCCACGTATCGGATTGTATCGACCATAATTTTAATCATTTAATTAAATGAATCCTTCCCCTAAACTCTTTAATTTTATAACTTTACTTTCATGTTAAAATTCGTGTCAGAGAGTTTAGATATATGTAAAAAATGGACACCGTCAATGCGCCACACGAGACGACAAAATCAGAAAGTCCCCAAGCCGTGATTCTCGCAGCTTCACTCTCATCTATTTTATTATTCAAATAGTATGAACATGAATCATGATGACTAGGCTCTGTTAGAGCTTAACATAATTTTTTATTGTAGAATATATGTAAACATTAAGGAAGATGTCCGTGTGATTATTCGGACATGAGACAATCTTCAAGCAATTAAGAAACCAAGAAGGGTATTACCACATTAATATTTTAAAATAAAAATGCAATCAAGAAACACGAATCATGGTGCCCATAAATACATTGATTCTGGGGAAATGAATAAGAATCTATTGCAGTGTATGATTTTGTCAGATATATAGCGTTAGTAAAATATTGCCACTTCTCTGCCGTCCGTGATTAGTCGCAATGTTGTTAGGATCCTAATGTCTAAGGTTCATCATTTATCTGCTTGGCAGCATGGTAATTCTGAATTTTCTGTTTGGGAGCCTCCGTCAGTAGGTTTTTGCAAGGTAAATTTTGATGTTGCTATTCGGCCATCTTTTGCGGTTGCTGCTGCTGTCCTCCGGGATAATTGTGGTAATTATTTGGCTGTTCATACCATTCACTCTTCATTCTACAAACAATAAAAAATTGATAAAAAAGAAAAGGTTGGTATTTGTTTATTCTTTTTTTTTTTTAATCTTTTTCCTCTACGCACATCCCTTTCTGATTCTCTCTTCTCTGTTTTCCTCACTTCTTCACCTGCAGTAACACTAATCGGTATGAAAAAATGAATTTCTAAGAGTGGAAGAAGAAATCATATCCCCTGCTGCACTACTTCACCTGCAATAACATTAATCGGTATGAAAAAATGAAATCTCCTCCTACAATTTGTCATGGACCCTAAGATTTGTAGAAAGACAAAATGTCATGGACCCTAAGTATTTTTATCACATTTATATTTTTCTATGAAATTTAATATTTTATCTTTAATTGAGTGTTTGGGATAATATAATAAAAAAAAATATTTTAAAGCAAATAGAGAACATAATAGAGAATCTGTTGGAGATAAAATAGAAAAAGCAATAGCTAAAATAGATTGTTGTACTTTTTCAGTAGCTATTTTGTCAATTACTGCTGGAGATGCTCTAACAGGTTTTAAGACTTTTGAATAAATAATAGTAGCAGATGTTGAACGTTATGATTTTAATTCTATTGGATATTATATATCTTTTTTAATTCTATTGGATGTTATATATCTTTTTTAATCTAATCTAATCTAATCATATTATATAGTTGTTGTACGCTAATACGTGGATATGCTTAAACATGTTTTTATATTAGTGCCTCGAACAGTGAGCGAATACTAAAATTAAACACATTCCAACAGCTAGGAAACTAGTTTTATTTTTTATTCTTAGCTAAATTTTAACTAGCCCCTCAAAACACTTCCTTAGAGCACTTAAAACTACTTTGTTAAACCTTGCAACAAAAAATTGAAAAAAACCTCCACATAATGCTCAACAATTTTTTCTACCTTGCCAACTGTTTTTTTGGGCAGTTTTTATATTCCCTTTTTTTTTTCTTGCGCGCTCTCCATGAATTGGGGGTTTAATATTGTTTTATTGTGAAAAATCTTTTTGTGTAAAAACAATATCAATTGTTGTATCAAGTTTCGGGTAGGCAACTAAAAAAAAAAAAGGGTTTCGGGTAGGCTATGAATTGTAGCTTAAATTCATGAATCTTTTATGAGTCGTGGACGCGTAGCACGTCCTTTGTGAGGATATGCAGATATTTTTTATTTTTTATTTATTTTTTATTTTTTATTCCGCATGCCCTCACAAAAGTGAGGGCATGCGGACGTCTGGCTCAAATCATCTTTTATGGCTCAGCTTTCACGTTTATATGCCCAACTACTAGTGACTAGTGTCGCCCATCGACTATACAGTATTTTGGTAATGGGCCAAATTTTTAGCCCAATCTACTGCAAGCGCGGTCCAGATCCCTAGACCAGGCATAAAATGTGGACTCTAATCGAACGAATCGCGGCAAGAAACATGGGCAAGCTGACAAAACTTGCGCACTCCAATCTCTCATCAGTTTGTTCTGATCGTTACATGCAGTAGCAGAAGACAACGCCATCAAAAGATTTCCCAAGATGCTTTGATGGGGCACAAAAGAAAAGCAGCCGCGGGAAACGATTTGGTCCCTCTGTCAATTAATTGCTTCAAAACAAAGCCACGTGACCACTGCAAATACGATGGTCCCGACTCCGAGTTGTTTCCTATATTACGTACTATGATGTCAAATGCTGCGTATGAAGAGGTAAGTTTAAACTAAGATTGTCTTTTTATTCTAATTTTGAGTGCCAACTTATCTTGTTGGAGGAGATTATATCGGTCTTAAATTTCTTATTTCATCTTACACTGTTCAACATAAATGTGAAAACTTTTTTTTTTGTCTGTTATTTTTAAAAGTGTTTTGTTACTTTTGTGTGTAGATAATTTGTTTTAAAAGGACAAAACAAAAATTGTTACAATCGGAGCCCAATAAGAGGGCCATCCATTTAATTGGACATTTATTACCATCAAAATGAATTGTACGACATTTCAGTCAGTCAAATATCTTTTCAGTGAGCAATTAACATAAAGAGCAGTGATTGACATAAGTCCAGACTTCAGCCTGAGCAGAAATTAAAGTAAAAAAAAAAAAAATACTTTATATGAACCTACGAATATATTGTTTATATGTCTGAGCTGAATGACTATTCATTCAATCCAAACTGATGAACATCATTTCTTTAACATAAAACATAAAAGGTTAGTCGCTAGTTCAAAGATTATGAAGCAACCTCGTCGACATTTGAATTATTATTATTATTATTATTTCCTGAACAACCACAAGGGGAAGGGTGGAGGGGATATTCAATTATTATTATTTCAATTTCAATTATATACCACTCGTCAACATTTAAACATCTACATTTTTAATATAAAGAAAAGAGCATTTTCAAGCCCAGTTGAAGCCCGCGAAATGCTTTTCAAGCCCAACCATTCGGAGAATCATGGTTGAGGTTTGGCCCCGTAGGCGATTGAACATTTGACCTAAGTTAGAAGCTTTACTGACGTCACAAACTGCCACCGCATTTACTCTCAATGGCGTCGTTTTGGCCGATAGTTTAACTCTAAAAGCGCATGTTCAAAAGATGTTGTCTTCTATCCTCTTCACTAATTTCCACTACGGTTTTTTTTTTTTTTAATAAAAAAAAAGGAAAATGTAAGATAAATCTCTAAGTAAAAATAAAATTTGAATTCTATCTCTCACTTTTTAGAATTTGAGTTTATATATTATTCTTAAAATTTGAAATAAATCATTCCGTCAAATTTAATCGATTATTCTGTCAGATTTTGAAAATTTGTTAGTTAAAGTCAACTGATTAGTCAAAACGACGCTGTTTAGTGAAGAATTTTTTTTTAAAATTGTTTTCAAATTTATTTTACATTTCTCCAAATTAAAAATTAAAACATAATTAAAAAATTAAAAAGCAAGGGTGGCTAAGCTACCCCCTTGACTACCAGGGGTGGCTCCACCCCTTCGTCATTTAACTAAGAATCTGGCTAGTTGTTATTGTGCTAAAAAAATAATAATAATAATGTAATGTAAATCAATATTACTCTTTTCTTCTCATAAAGAATCTTATCAAAATCAGTAGAAACTAATATAAGATAATATTCATTTTTTGTCTTTTAAGAAAACCACATTCATTTAGTTATCAATTTGTGTAAGTACTAAATGGTGCAATACACAAATTGATAACTAAGGGCATGTTTGAGAATCAATTTTTTTTTTTTCATCTAACTCAATTCTTCTTAAAAGTTAATTATCTTCTATTTTTTCAAATTTATTCAACACAATTCAAAAAATAATATTTTTATTTTAAAAATAAAAACTGAAAACAAACACACACACACATACATATATATTGAGGGGTGGCCGAGCCACCTCGAGTAATTTTCGGGAGTGGCTCGGCCACCCCGTTTGATTCGTGCCACCACCAAACGTTTTGGAAGCAAATTTCAGGGGTAGCCCAAATTTATTTTTTATTTTTTTTTAAATTATAAAATAAAATATTTCATTTATTTTAATTATATATATATTTTCAAATATATTTACCTACCCAAACTTTTTTTTTAAAAAACATCAAAACATAATTTCAATTTTTTTTTCCTCAGTATCCGTAAAGTCAACAAAAAAATCAAATATAATCTAATAAAATTTGACATCCAAACTCATAAGTTTTAAAAGTCTTCAACACTTGTAAACTTGATATATGGCAAATTTCATGTCTTTGTTAGAACAATGCGGACCAACCATATCATATGGCGTGTTATTTGATTGACACATGTACATTCTAATGTGTTTGTATAGGGTGTATGAGTTTTTAAATGAACCGTCTGAAAACAACGTAGTTTTGTGGATAGTTAAAATAGTTAAAATAGACAAAATATGTTATTGAGCTAAATTTTAATTGAATCGAACGTAAATGCTCTCGGTAACTACATGAGCAAAAATGACTTCCGAAAAGGTCACAAGGATGAAATTAGTGTGCTCACAATCAGTTGATGTTGTTGCAGCCATTTCATAAATTAGCCCATGGACAATTAGCCAGTAGTCCATGGGCTTTCGACCATGAGACCTAACTCCCACTAAAACAACTTAAAATGTCACTAGACTGCACTTCTCGATTGGTGGCCCTTCAAAAGTTTTGTTTTGTTTTTTTTTTTTAAACATAGGAAAAAAATTAAGGTGGGTCGTGGTTCCTCAAGAGTTTGAGTTGCTTGAGTTGTTATCTAATCCATTAGAGTATTCTCATCCGGCTCTCTACTATAGAGAATTTCCTATAGTAAGGAGCAAAAATGAATTTTTAACTAATTTATTGCTCACATCCGGCTCCCTACTTTGAGGAAAAAAGTAGGGAGCATGAAATGGCTTCCTATTAGTAGGGAGCCATTTTACTCCATACTCTTCTTTTTTATAATAAAATATTAGTTTCTCTCTCTTACTTTTTAATTTTTCCAATTTAATTTGTTTTTCCCTTTTAGAGAAAGAATTAAATTTTTTAAAAAATATTAATATTTAAATGAAAAATTCAAAGTGGATTCCTAAAGTAGGGAGCCGGATGTAGGTGTTTAGAAAAAGTAGCTCTCTAAAGTAGAAAAAACTGATTTTACTCCCTACTTTGAGGATAAAAATAAAGAGCCGGATGAGAATGCTCTTAGTTCCTACAGAATGGAGGCCTTAAAGGGCTCATGCATACATATTATACACAGGAACATTCCCCAAGCAACTCACGCTGTACCACTACCAGGTGCCTAAGTGCCTAACCCACCAACACGTGTAATCCCACTTACGCACCCCTCCATTTGAACCGTTGGATTAGTGCTGTCCACACGTCACCCATGCTCTTTCTAATCTCAACTTTCAATTCTAAAATCACAATCTCAACCGTCCCTTGTTTTCTTCCATTTCTCGCTTATTTATTCCAATTAGCCGTGCGGACGAGTCTATAAAAAGGCCGAGAGATCTGTGGGCTTCTACCAAAGATAATTAGGGTTGTGGATGATTTTTATGTATAGGAGGCTAAGGAGGTGAAGATCGAAGATGAAACTGAGAAGAGGGAAAGGGAGATTGGAGCTACCGGGAGTTGCAGGAATGGGAAATTTGGGATGAACGAAACTGAAATTAAATTCTTCCCAAAACCGCCCGTTCCTCTGATTTCCGGTGGTTCCTCCCTTTCCCTTCCATATCTACACATTTTACCCCATTGGCTTATATTCTCCTGCTTCATTTGTAACCGGGAGGAGGTATAAATTTTTAGTTTATATATATATATATTTTCACGCTATATCTTTTTTTCTTCTTTTGCGTATAAAGTTTTTTTCTTTTTTGGACAGAAGAAGCAGCAGATAGAGATTAGATCTGCTGGATACCAAGTTAACGTTGGAAATAATATGACTTTATGTTTGTTATCATGCATGTCTGGTTTTGTTTCTGAGGAGATAAGGCGTAGTAGGCCAAGTTTACCATGATCCACATCATTGACAGATACGATGTGTTTTTTCTTCTTCTTATTTTTCTATTCAACGACACGATGAAATATCTAGGAAACAAATTTTGTTATCATGATTCATGTCATTACAACATCATACACTAGTCAAGGCCAAACTGATCTCCACAGAATTTTGAACTCCTGAGCTTTGTAATTGGAAGGTCTTCTGGAAAGCTCTCAGCCCCTAAACACATCAATGATTATTATCAAACACTTTCCAGTACAGTATGAAACGGTGACACTTTTTTTTTTTTTTTTTTTTTTTCTATTAACCGGTGACACATTTAAACTACGTTTTTTAATCCATCCAGCGGGCCCCAGACGAGACGAGCACCCCAGCGTGCATTTATTTAATTACGCAACACTGCATCAAAAAATCAAAAAGCATCCCAATATTATAACTTAATATTCTTTCCCACAAATGGAAAGCTATACGTAGACCTTCATACGAAAAAAAACCATGCAAATGGAAAGCTACGTAGACCTTCATCCGGTACTTAATGTGCTCACTTTGTTTGGTCGGAGATATTTATTCAAGAAAGGTACAGATAGAATTTCATTGGATGTTTCGCCCTTTGTTGCCTTCCTTATGACTTTCATACACAAAAAGGGATATTTGTCAATGGTCACGAACGTTATCCTTCCTAAAATGGAAGGAATTTTGCTTGGTGAGTAAGCCAGAAGGCCAACCTTGTAAATCTGCCATCTGAAAACCACCGGCTTAATTCAAAGCATGTGAAATATAATTGATATTCTTTGTCTCAGCCAGACGAGAGTAAATTATTGTCCTTCCACGGCTTTTATAAAGTAAATTAAGCATAGGGCATATGTCTGTTATCGCACTCTTTGTAAAGTTCTGTGATGATCTCTATCGTTCAAAATTGAAAAAAGTTCTCATATTAAAACCATCTTCGTCTCAAATAATTAAGCCGGTGAAACGAGCAGCAATGAATAGTATTCTTTGTCTCATCAGGCCCACCTTCTTGATGCATTTATTTCAACGGACAGCAATCAATAGTATATATATATATGAGATTAAGGCTCAACACCCAAATCATCTCTAACACGTATATATCTTCAAGCTATAAGGTTCTGTGGGACCATTAACACAAGTATTGAAGAGTGACCTTTGGACCATGCACAGGAATTTGTTAGGGACCAACACAAGTAATTTCTCATTGTTGAAAATGGATAATTAATTTTTTATTTCTCACGGGAAATGATCAATAAACAAAGAGTCTGAGAGAGGGCCTTTGAATATCCATGGTCTAGCAAAAGATTCCACACAAACGTACACAGCTTTAATCCATGTACATAAAACCAGACCAAACCATTTGTTGAGAGTATTGTGGGTTCGTGTCAGTAGTTAGTGAAAGATTCCTGGTTATCTTGTGAATACCTTTTAATTTACTTTTTGTTGTCCAATTAAGTTGAGAGGTCCCCTTCATGATTGTTTTTCTTCTTGATGGTTGAATGCGACGCCCTTTATTTCACATGGGGTGCTTTTGCTTTTCTTTTCGTCTTTGTTTTCTGGCTTACGGGGCCTCGGTTTCTTCAACGAGTTAATTTTTTCCATTTTAGGAAGGTTCTTCCATCAGTATTAACGCGTTTTCGATCGATGAAAGCTCATAAAAGGTGACGAGCCTCTATCTGTCCCTTTCTTTGAATAAATATCCAGCTTTATCAAGTTTTTGTATTCACTAGGGAGTCAGGGACTAAAGGGCAAATATAAAGATGTATCAGTAGTTCACAAAATCACATAATCATGCCATGAGCAGGAAAAATAATGAGTTAGCAACTTAGCTTTCAATCCAAAGCATGTGCTGGGTGGGGTTTCATATGAAACTTAGCACTAATGATCCACGAATACCAACTTCTCCAAAACATGGGTAGCCTAAATTAATTAGTGGGCTTACTGTTTACTGTTTACATGTTTATGATCCTACATATTGAAACCCCAAGTTATTTCATTTTTTTTTTAATTTTTGTAAGTAAAAACCCCAAGTTGTTAATTACACCATATTAAAAACATGGAATCAGAGCTTCTTGCTGAAGTAACATGTGCAAATTCTGTCATATTTTGTAACCATTTGAAGGCCTAATAGATTGGTTAATCAATTTGTAACCATGTGAAATATACAAATATTCTATTAATGACTTATTAATTAAGTATCCCTTTTCTAACTGTGAAAGAGATCCACCATGCATCCATGCATAAGTATTAATTGTCTCCACTCCAACTACGAAGTAACTGCTATTATCTACTATACCAACTATAAAATTCTTTGATTTTTTTTTTATTATTTTTTTAACAAGGATTTATTCAAAAGTTAATGAACAGTGTCTTGTCAATCTAGGAGAATGAGGTAAATAAGTGTCACTCGAATTTTTGTGTTGATAGCTATGGTATTTGGCTAAATTAATTATTTAATGATCAGTAATGATCACACCATGCAGGTGATGTGGCATCCACGATTTAAAAAGAAAAAATTAANCTTTTTAGAGTTATTTTCGTCCTTTTAGAGCCTTTTCAGAGCTATTTCTCCGCAATTTCCTTTCACTAAAAGACTGCCATCATGGCAACACCTACGGCTGAGAGATATTCTTTTTTTTTTTTTTCTGAATAATAATTAGGAAAGGGGAAGGGGACGAATTCTAATGGGTGGGGCAGCCCAACAATAGACCCCATCCCAGCCTGCTCAGTGTAGATAAACAGAAAATAAAAGGGAATGTATCAATAAATTGACACGGCCCTATGTCTTGGAAAAAATTCCAAGAAAGGTCGCCACTAAAGGCGATATTACCACTGCAAGTCCCCACCAGAGTGAGGGCCGCAGTAGCACAACGAGCACCACTGAGCAAGGTCGGAACAGAGCAACCGAAGGAAAGCACCAACAACAAGAACTCGGTTACAAAAGTCTCCAACAAAAGATCAAACACAGTAAGAACTTGGAGACGGTAACCCAAACAACACAAACAAAGCAGCAAAACACAACAAAAGCTGCGAAAATACACTGAAAAAACAACTAAAAACAAAAAACTCCAGCAACGGCGGAAGAGGGTGGTGGAGCTGCAAGCCGGAGAAGCCACGGGCCGGTGAAGGAGATCCACGCGCCGGCGCGTGGAGTACACTCGCAGGAGAGTGAGATCCACGCGCAGGCGCGTGAGTGCCACGCACCGGCGCGTGGTGGCCGGATGGTGGCGTTGATGGGATCGTCGGGTTGCGGAGAGGACCAGGAGCACGGAGGTGGGGCGCGTCTGAGGTCGGAGCTGATAGAAGTCTACAGATTTGGCCTTGAAAAAGTCGGATCTGTGAACCTCTTCAGATTCGATAATCAGCCGGCAAGAGCGGACGGAGGAGGGCCGGAGAGCTGCACAGTGAGCGGAGAGGGGTGAGCAGAGAAGGGTCAGAGC
>FXXK01000089.1:651831-668885 GCA_900184695.1 Betula pendula | reverse complement strand
GCGTTTTTTTGCTGAGAGATATTCTTATTTCTTCATAATAAAGCATAAAAACATACAAATGAGAACAATACATTGTTTGTCGTGCGTCGTTGAGATTTATATTATCAGCGACTGCTGGTCGTGTCGTTGTTGATAATCACTCAACAAATTGTAAATCAATTCCAAAGCATAGTGATTTGATCAATAAACATTTATGAATTAAGCTAACAAAACCACCTTTAATTTGAACTTGACAATTAACTAATAAGAACATTACAACACCAATCTGATTGATCTCCACAGATTTTAACTCCTGCGCTTGGAAGGTCTTCGATCTGGAAAGCTCTCAGCCCCTAAACACGTGAATGACATCATTTTCAAACACTTGCACAGTATGAAACTACATTTTTGAATCGGTACCATCCATCCATCCAGCAGGCCCCAGACAGGTCGACCACACACTAGCATGCACGATGCATGCATTTATTTACACAACACTGCATCAAAAAATCAAAAATCATCCCAGTATAACTTTATTGTCGCTAAATGCTAGTGATTAGATTACGCTTTCTTCTTAGACGATGATCTTTCCTTCTCCATCTGTTCAAACAAGCTTCCATCATAAACAGCTTTATTGTTTTCTTTGTGCAGTAAAACCATTATTGTCCTTGCCCAGAACAATATAGGATCTTCCATTCTGTCCAGCTAGCTAATCTGCAAGAATTAAATTCCAACGTTCAATATACATTTCTTTGGAGGACAAATTGTGTTCCAATAGGCAATAGTATAAAGAAATCTTCCATCCTAGCCTTTCTAGTTCTTGGGCGCGCATCCCCATCCGTTCATATTTAAATGAACTCCCGTTTGCTTAATTAATGTGGTCTTCTCATAAAACTTGGAAGATCAGCAAATGGACGAACATCCAGTAGCGCAAGCTTTGACAATCCATGTTTGCTGCCTGTCTCGCAGTAAATGGATTGTTAAATATCTAAATCTCACAAAAACAAGGATTTACGACACAAATCCCCAAGTTTTGACCGCATTCGCCAATTAAACATTGAATTGGTAGTCACGGTTGAAAACGAGTAGCACTGAGTTAATAAATATCGGGAGACTGATCCTAGAAAGCAACATTTTTATTTTATAATGTTGATGTGTATTTTCAACAAATTATTGGATCAGTCTTTATTTTATTTTTTTTTAAAAAAAGAATTGATCAGAACTGGCACATGAGTATTGTATAATAAAAAAAATGAATTTATAATTGGGATTTTGAATTAGAAATTCTTCTACAAATTGGGGTAAATGTTATTTGCCTTCAAATCTTATCCTAAAGGTCAGAATCACTCCGTTTCTTACAAAGTCTCTGATTGATATTTATACTGCAATAACCAAAAAATTTAACTTAACCTGGATTCTTTTGATGTTGTATGCTAATCAACTCTTGCTTCTCGGAAAGAATTTCCCATTTCATACTCTCTTTTACTTTTTTGATGATTAATTGGGCACACCTCAGAAAGGTGCCCTACTGAGGCAAATAAAAAAAAAAATTCGAAAAACAAGGGAAAAGAAAGATCCCACTTACTCAAATTAAATCTTTTTCTTACCATTGTCAATTATTTTGCAGGACATTATGACTCACCAGGGTTTAAGATAATTATTCTCAGCTCGTCTTAACGCATTAATTATACAATAGGGGGAGGTCATACACTCTCACAAAGATCCGTTTTCAAGAATGCAAGAAAAAAGAAAAGGAATTGTCTGATCCTACTCGTTATCAAATTTAATATTAATCTCTCTAAAAAATTCCTTTAACAACCACTTTCTTGTATTCTCCCTTTTTCTATTCTAAAAATTAATGTGGTCTTGCGTGAATCCTATCGATTCGATGGTTAATCCAGTGCTTCGAAATGGATGAAGGTCCACGTAACTTTCCGTTTGCATGGTGTTTCCGTGCATTGAAGCTTTTGGATTGTCAGGTAGCATTTGTAATGGAGAGAGATATATTGAGAGAGAGGCCAGTGGGTCGTATCCCCATCAAAAGATTCTTTTTCTTTTTTTCTTTTTTCTTTCTAAGTGCCCATCTAAAGATTTCGAAACATGCTTTGATGGGCACAAAAAGAAAAAAGCAAAAAGGTCGACAAGTAATTCCGAATAATTTTGATTACACCATTTGTTAATTCCTAACCATCGTAATAATGAATGGTGCAGGGTTATGAGGCCTAAATTCGAATTTGACTACAATTTATTGCGTTATTAATTATCATAACAAAAAATTTGACGAAATTTATATTTTGAGAATTATTGTACGTGTACACAAGACTCATATATATCCCATGATGTCCAAACTATTTACTAGAAGACAACTTTTTGTGGATGCTCCCAATTCATAGTCGTAACACATACATGATACATATCCCATGCACATTTCTAGTTGAAGGCCATCGTACATGCAGGAGTGTGAATTTTGGATCGTTGCCATGCGAATTGGTGTACAGGTTTCCACGGTTTAATTAAGGCCATATATATAGTGAGAGCAACATATGGAAGCTAGCTTGTTTTTATCATTTTATCGGGGAAGATAGGAGCAATAATTTCGATAAAGTGCATCAATTTCGCTGATCAGATCTCTTTATTTGGCTTTGCCAGCTCTTGGTCTATTGTGAGAGAGAAAAAGTTGGGTGCATACATGCATGATACATGCAATGCTTTCACACTATCGACTAGCTAGCTTTTTGGCTTATTTGGAAAAAAGGTTGGACTGGCGTATTGTAAAAGATTGTTTCCGAATAGGGATAAAATTTGCCTTTTTCTCATTTATAAGAGGAAGATATATGAAATATGAATTATTGCTAGAGATACCACCTAAACCCAAAGAGTAGTTCTTGTTCTCTCTTCATATGAATTATTGCTGGATTTATCCTCTTCTTGCCTCTTGCTTGTTCATTTCTCGAGTTTCGTTTCCGTGACGCCAGTTGAGCTTTTTCCCATTGTCTTTCTAGCACTACATATCGTCTCAAACCTCTCGAACCTCTCAAACGCACCCTCTGTCTGTCTCACGCCCTCTCTCTCTCCCTCTCTCTCTCTCTCAAACACACTCGCTTGCATCCATTTTGGCAATCATGGGCTTCGCTTGCATCCATTTTAGCCACTCCTCAGTGACACTAACAGTGCGAATGGTGATAATATTGTCGAACTTCCTTTCCTTAGCTACCATGTCCTCGTCCTCCTCCTCTTTCACTCCCACCCAATCCATTTTAATGTCTACAGAGATTTTCCCACAAACGTTAGGGCTTGGAATATATCTTATTCGGATAGAGGTGGGTACCCCTCCGGTCAGCCGGTATATGGCTATAGACACGGGGAGTGACGTTACATGGTTTCAGTGTAAACCCTGTAATTGTGACCAATCGCCAGGCATCGCATTCGACCCATTCAATTCCACTTCCTTTTCAGCGGTGCCTTGTCACTCCGCCACCTGTAATCACCACCGTTGCAACAACAACAGTCAGTGTCCGTACGAGGTGGACTACCTAGACGGCTCCTTCACGAAGGGCTCACTTGTGCTCGAAATGCTCACGTTTGGAAGAACCATTGTTCTGAATGTGTTTTTTGGGTGCGGGCACTCAAACTATGGCTTGGTGCCCGGAGCCAACGGCTTGGTGGGCCTTGGAGGTGGGCCATTGTCATTGCCAAGTCAGCTTCGGCTCCGTGGATTGGGTGACATCTTCAGTTATTGCTTGCCGGGTTCGTTTGGAGGGTCATCGGGTTGGTTGAATTTCAGCCTTCCAGGTGCAGTGCTACCTGCGGGAACCGCATGGATCCCCTTGCTCCCCAACCCAAAAACACATACTTATTACTATGTTGGGCTCTCGGGTCTTGGGATTGGAGACATGCGACTTCTCATTCCCGAAAATAGCTTCAAAATCAGAAAAGAAGGCTTTGGAGGAGTGATAATAGATTCGGGTACCACATTTACCACACTACCGAATCCTATTTATAAGGTTTTTCGTGACGCTTACGTTGCAAAAACCGGAAATCTTCCTCGGGCCGTCGTGAACCACCTGTTTGATACATGCTACAATCTATCTGGGTTAGAGCCAGTTCCAAATGTCTCATTCTTCTTTTCAGCCGGACCAATCCTAACGTTGAAAAGAAGGAATATTCTGGTTGAGCATGAAAGTTATATTGGCGAAGGCATTTTCTGTTTAGCATTTGTCCCAACCAATGATACTAGATCCATTATTGGGAACACACAGCTAGCCGGAATCCAGACTTCCTTTGATACAACGGCTGGATACATGGGATTTGGTCCGAGCACTTGTGGTCCGCCTGAAAAATCTCCCCATTGTCATGGGCATTGGCCTCCTAAGAGTATAGCCTTGGAGAATTATATTCCTCCAAATCCCAGCTTACTTGTATGTTTATTTACATGTTTTTATTTGTTAATAAATACACGTGATTGATCAGACTTGTACTTAAATAAAAATTACGAAATGGGCGCCCCTAATCTTTCCCATCTTAATCGAGATCACTCACTAAGAGAGTATGAGTATTTTTAGCCAACTAATTTCGAATTAAAAAAATTGCTCCTTATTTTCTTCGGAAGGGACGCTGAGCACAGTGACTCAATTACTATGCACGTGATTGTTGCTAATTGTATGCAGCATTTATATTAAATTTCCTCCCTCTATTAATTTCTTTTACGAAATGCTTGGTGTCATACCTAAAAAAATGTAATTCCTGACGGTTTAAAACCGTCAAGAACTAAGTGAGAAACAGTCAGGAATCAATTTTTGACGGTTTTTCCTTGACGGTTTCAAACAGTCAAAAATTCTACGTCGGAAAATTTTATTCATGATGGTTTGGGCAAAACCGTCAAAAAATTTCCTTACAGTTTTGCCCAAACCGTCAACCTTGCTGACGGTTTTGGGGTAAAACCGTCAAGAAGTTTCCTGACGGTTTGGGGCCCCCCCCCCCCCAAAAAAAAAAACCAGTTTGGGGGCAAAACCGTTAGGATTTTCGTTTTTTTTTTTTTTTTTTTAAATATTAATATAAAAAACTTTGCCACTGCTCTAATGCACGACACTCTCGATGCCCATACTGTACAAAGATTCATAGACCAGTACGTTTATCATCTACCAACTAAGTCCAACTAAAACATTTCATGTAGAACAATGACAAATGTGTATCGGGAGTTTAAACCAAAAAAAAAATAATAATTATAAGGCATCACAAAAGAGGGAGTTTAAACCAAAAAAATAATAATAATTATAAGGCATCACAAAAGAATGATGAGAGAACATGATAATTATATCAACAGAAAATCTTTTGAGCTTGAGTTAGCCACATGGGTACCATCTAAAGTTCACAATGCAGTCTAGCAGCAGTTAATAAAATGAGAATAACAAGATGAATAATCGTAAGGAATTGCAATAATCATCTGAAAAAAAAAAAAAGAAGCAATGCCAAGAAGAATTTTTGATCATTTAAAAAAGAAAACAAATGATTATTACACTAAGCCATTTTCACTTGCAAAAGAAAGCTATAATAGAAGCATTTGTTGTTATTGCGTATGCCAAATCAATGAAACATCCACCATCATCTTAAACAACAGATACCACTTATAACTGATAGTTCCCCCAACATTCTAGAAAACAGGTTCCACTTCACATAACAGAGAATTCTTGAAGAATGAATAGAAAAATATATGGACACACCTCCACATAACCTTCACGTAACCTATCAAGAGACAAAGCAGCATCTTTAAGTCGAGGTGCAGCCCAACCTGCTTTCCCTGTACAAGCACAACCACCAATAAACTTCCACAACTCTACTTTAGAAGCCCAAACTCAATTCCGTTCACAAGAGACTAAGTGAGAAGGAGAAGGAAATAAATGAAATCAAAAGAATTGGATTGGGGCACCTAATACCTATGAATTCCATGACCATAACATGAAGTCTCAAAAGAATTGGAGTGGGGCACCTAATTCCGGCTGCCTTTAGCCTGCAGTTCACAATGACCATATTAAATATGCTATGACAACATTGATTCTCAAAATGAAATGAAAACTAGCACTGCATTAATTACATACTTCTTTTCCAGTTGAAATACAGCCATTCATATCATGAAACACACCTCGATTCAGCATCTTAAATAAAACCATGCAAGTTCTAGGATCAATGGCCTGGAGGAAAATATTAAGAGAATCAGGTAAAAGTTTCTGTCTTTTGATAGTTCAAAAATGTCGATAAAAGATTGCAATGTTTCACCTGCTCAACGGTTGCACGGTCTGCTTTCTCAGTAGTTTTAGTTTTACCAATGGCCATCTGTCGAACACTTTCACGAATTGCAGTCGTCACAGAGTTTGACATGCTTACATTCAACCTCCCCTCCCACTCCTGCACTATCAATTGGATTGGTTAAAAGTGAAAAATAGACACAAACATATCCAATAAAACACAACCCACACAAATATGGAAAAGCAGGGATACATACATATATAGTAAAAACAATGAGATTGTTTATGACTTATATTAACAAAAAGGGTAAATTCAAATCCAAGTAATTAAGATATAATAGTCCCTTAAAACCAAATCAACTATCTCAAAAAATGTGTTTAAAGCACAATATAAATTGGGCATCACATATGAACCTCAATTTCACCAAAATTTTCAAAACTAAGACTATGCACTTATTCTCAAATTAGTTAGTACACTACAATGTGAAACTTAATCATGGTCTCTATGAACCAAATGAGCAACTTTTGTCTAAGAAAAGTGCAATTCCCTAGCACCCTATTTGGTCAACAAGATAAGCAGCAATGTATATAATAAAAGAACATAGAAATTCATCAAATTTGCCATTTTTGCCTACAATTCAATCACATAAATTGCACATAGAACGAATATACCTCCAAAGGCGATGCTCGAATGTGATTGGAAAACCTCTACTCCAATTGCATGATTTATCATGGTAATCACGGTCTGCAAGAAAAACCACCATATAGATCAAGGATCGGTGTGTATAACAATGTCAAAGATGTCTCTTTAGATATATAAGGTAAGGTGCCAAGCTAACAAACCTGCAAGTCTTTACGAAAACCAAATTAAAAACAAAATCCATGATCAATACTAACATCCTAGCTCAACAACACTTGTATTTTTTTCATTTCAACTGACAACTTTCCTATTTTCCTAAAAGTGAGATTTCTATTTTTAGGATACATTTCACCAACAAACGGCCTCTTTTTTTCTTTTTTTTTTCCTCCTCTTTTCTCATACGCTCAGTGTACAGAGCGTATGGGTATGGGTCTCCTCCCCCCCTTCCCCAACCCTTCCTTTGCCTCGTTTCCTTTTTCTTTTCGTTGGTTTTTAAGGCAAATCTAAGGCTTTTTCACCTCCACTACCTCCCTCACATTCCACCACTGTCATTCTAGGTAAGTTTAGGACCAAACCTTAAGAGAGAGAGAGACGAGATTACCTCAAAATGCGAGGGCGTGGGTGTGGGCAGAACGGCGGCGTGGGCTTGGGCAGAATGGCGGCCGGCGGCGACGTGGGCGTGGGCGTGGTGGAACGATGGGTCTGCTATGCCGTATGAGAATGGGTCTACTAGGCCGTGGTGGAACGAAGGCGGCTGATTTGAGAGAAAAAGAGAGTGAGTGTCTGAGAGAAAGGATCGGGAAAGAGAGATTGAGAGAAGGGAGAAATAGAGAATGTCTGAGCGCGAGAGTGAGAGTAAAATGGAGGGAGAGAGAAATTCGCGTGGGTATGTCTAGAAGATTCAAGAATTAAGAAGGCTCCTGACGGTTTGGAATTAAACCGTCATGAAATTTCCTAACAGTTTTAAAATAAACTATCGTCATTTTTTTTTTTTTTTTTTTAAATTACATATGAATTGGTAGGGCTGTCAAAACGGGTTGACAGGTCAGGTTCGAGTTGACCTGCTTGACCCACCAACACGTTAAGGATAATCCGAACACGACCCATTTATTAAACGGGTCACCCAGCCCGACCCGACAACCCGTTTAGTTGCCGGGTCGCACCTTCCAAGTCGGGTTTACTGGACCCGACCGACCCGAATGAAAAGAAAATCAGGCTAATCTGATTTCTAATTCTCTGAACTCTGAAGACTGAAACCGTGAAAGTGTGGGGGAGGCAACGGCATCGAGGGAGAATCGAGAGATCAAGAGAGAGAGGTCACCGGCGTGCGTGGGAGGCGATGGCGTTGAGGGAGTTTGGGAGATCTACGGGCTACCAGCTATAGCGTCCGGAGAGAGAGGGAGATCGAGAGAGAGAGCGGCTGGCGGCGTGCATGGGAGGCGACGGCGTTGAGGGAGTCTGGGAGATCTACGGGCTACCGGCTACGGCGTCCAGAGAGAGAGGGAGATCGAGAGAGAGAGTGGCCGGCGGCGTGAGGACGGTGAGGTTCGACGTCAGCGACTCGACGTGAGGACGGCGACACGGCGTGGTGAAATCATTGAAGAGTGAAGAGAATCTGTGCGATTTGAATTTTGAGTGAAGACTGAATCTGTGCGATTTGTGAAAACTGTGTGTGAATTAGTGAATTTAGTGTAGTGAATCAGAATGTGCAAACTGGTGCGGTTTCACAATATTTTTTTTTTTTAACGGGTTACCGGGTCACCCGACGGGTTGACCCGTTAACTAAACGGGTCATAAACGGTTGACCCGTTAACTCGGTAACCCCAAACTTAAACTCGGTATTTTCGTGTCGTTTTTGTGTCGAGTTTGCGGGTTGTATCAAAAATTGCTACCCCTATAAATTGGATGGAGTTGGATCGATGCATCAGGTAGGAACCAAGCATTTTCTTTTCTTTTAACTCATCCTCTCATGATTCTAGCACATGGTTCGGTTGTTGTGAAGGTTCCGAGGGGAAGAATTTATATTTTTTTTAGAGAGGAGTAATACGTATATCTAACTATAAATTCAGATTATTATTATTCTTCTTCTTTCTTTTAAAAAAAACGTCATTAATTTTCATCTAAACATTAAGCCTTGTTTGGAATTTTGTATAATCAAAACAAACTTGAATAAGAATAACAACGTTAACGTCCCATGATTTCACGGCACCTGACTATTTACTTGGATCAAATCTAAATTCCAAAATCATAGCACGTACTATAAAGGCACGGGCAACGAATTTTATTGGAGACACGCTGATATAGGAGACCACTTGCTTACGTGAAATGCTCATATTCTGGATATATTTACAGTGAGGTTGGGCGAACTTTAAATGCCTTTCTTTTCTTTTCTTTTTTAATGTTATTTTTCATTTCACATTTATCTCTAGCTATATTTATTTTAAATTCAACATTAAATTTGTAGGACTCACTTATAAGTCCTCAGATTCAATAATTGATTTAGTTAATTTGAAAAATAAAAATAGACGACAAATGAATAGGTAGGATTTTTTTTTGGACAAATGCGATGGATGCAGTGGGCCAGTGGCGGTAGTTTGTAACGTCAAAAACGTTTTCGATGTAACGTCAGGTTTTCAGAAACGTTTTAGATGCAACATGTTCAGGGGTGTAGCTAGCTTTTTGGGTTTGGGGGGCTAAATTGAAAAAAAATAAATTTTTAAGGGTATATTTTTTTAAAAAAAAAATTTTGAGGCAAAATTGAAAAAAAAAATTAATTGAGGGGGTCAAAATTAAATTTTGAAGGGTATATTTTTTAAAAAAATAAAATAATTTGAGGCAAAATTGAACAAAAAACATTTGGGGGGTCAAAATCAATTTTTAAGAGTTTATTTAAAAAAAAAAATTCAAAAAACTATAGAAAAATTCAAAAAATTTGGGGGTGTCGCAGACTCCCCAAGGGGCCATGTGGCTCCGCCACACGTTCAAACTCTATCTTTGGTTTCCAGAGGTAAAGTATTTCAACTCTTTCTAATTACACATTAAGAGAAAAACAAAAAAAAAAACCCTTTGTTTATTAATAGTAGAAGAAAATGCTTAATCCAAGGAAGTTAACTTCTTTATTAGCAGGCAGAAAAACTACAATAACATACAGGAACATGACCTTATAAGCCATTCACTTTTAATTTATTGGGAGGAGATGCAAAGATAATTCCTACAACATCCCTAGTTGAGAGGATGAGGTGGTCTATCACTTCCATAACCTTTATATATAATTATTTTCTTTGGTTTTATTTATGAGTACCGTCCTTAGTTTATTTGGGAGTACTTTCATTAACCTTCGGGGTAACTTCTTCTTTTTTGAAACAGATGCATATATCTTGTGGACCACAAACTCTATAGTACGGGCAATTTTTCATAAACAGACCACATTCGATATCGCGATGACAATGAATTACTTCTGCATCAGCTCTTTGAACCATTGAGAATGATACACCTGTTATTAATTAGTATTTCATTAGTCACTATGATCATATAAAAAATATATATATACTTAAGAGAGATAAAGACCACCATATAAAACCAAAACACGCAAAAAAAAAAAAATAAAGAAAGAAAGAAAAGAAGAGAAACTAGGGTTATTAGAGAGAAAGACTAACAAGTTGCAACAATTAAGACAATCAAGAAAGCCATTTTGAAAGAAGTCTTCTCCATCGTCTTCTGATTGTTGATGTTGGAGAGCTCGTGATGGATCGGATGAGTTGAGAATTTTGTTTGCTTACTCAATGTTTTATAGTGTGTCAGATTTTCATTTTTAAGGCAATGAAAAACGAAAAATGGAAGGTCAATAAATTTAGAATCTAAAGACAACCGTAATCTAATAAAAGACAAGTCACACAATGAATGACTCTCTTTTCTTTTAAGGAAAGAAAATCATTTTTTTGTAAAGTAATTAATAAATTCGTTACAAACAATGAAAATGGGGTTTCGTTTCTATCCGTTTGTAGAGAAGGAAAGTTATTTCTTTGTAAAGTAATTAATGGAAACTTTATTTAGATTCATTCATTACTGAGAGATGAGATCATGGGACAACAGTCCCATTTCGGAATAGGACAAATTAGTTTCCTTTTGAGGTGTAACAATAATAAAATGGCAAAATCTGAACGCTTGAGGGTATTATTTTCCATTAAAAACGAAATATTTCCCTTGCATGTCATGAAACTGACACAATAGGTTGGCAGGAAAATGCAGCTTATGGCAATCTGCCACTGTGTATCCAGGCCTTATGATAATGCCAAAAATATGCATAAATTATGGGCTTAGGGTAACTTATTGCACGGATATGAATATCCAGGCCCACTAAACTCTTGCACCGCAAAGCCATTTGTTCAGCCATAATATTGGAAATAGAATGTATTATGTAGGGGTATACAATTGGTTGTGGTTGTGGTTATTAGGCAATAACCGCAACCTCAATCGGGGGTCTCCGGTTTGTCTATTTTTGAACAATCGGAACCGAAACCACGGTCCCGGTTCCGATTCTTAATAACTGATTTTTAGATTATGGTCCTCTTTTTTCTTTTTCTTTTTTTTTTTGCCTCTTTTTGGGTATTAAACTCTCAATTCAATGAACCTAATAAAATTTTCACCTTTCACTACTTATAAACATTTTTTAAATGATCATCATAGAATAACAAATTACATAGAAAAAAAACATTACAAATCCCTTAGAGCATTCTCATCCGGTTCCCTATTTTTATCCTCAAAGTAGGGAGTAAAATCAGTTTTTTCTACTTTAGAGAGCCACTTTTTCTAAACACCTACATCCGGCTCCTTACTTTAGGGATACACTTTGACTTTTTCATTTAAATATTAATATTTTTAATTTTTTTTTTAATTCTTTCTCTAAAAGGAAAAAACAAATAAAATTAGAAAAATTAAAAAGTAGGAGAGAGAAACTAATATTTTATTATAAAAAAGAAGAGTAGGGAGTGAAATAGCTCCCTACTAGTAGGAAGCATTTCATGCTCTCTACTTTTTTCCTCAAAGTAGGGAGCCGGATGTGAGCAATAAAATGGTTAAAAATTTATTTTGGGTCCCTACTATAAGAATATATATCTATAGTAAGGAGCCGGATGAGAATGCTCTTAGTATGCATAAATAAAAATAACATTACAAATCCTTTAGTATGCATAAATAAAAATAATATTACAAATCCCACAACATTACAAATCCATTAATATGTATAAATAAAATGGAAAAGAAAGAGAGGGATTTAGGGTTAGGTGTTATTATTTTTAATTTATTTTATTATTATATTATTATATATATATATATATATATATATATATATATAATTAAATAATTTATATATATAAAAATCGGTTTCCCGGTTAATAACTAGTTTTTTGGAAGCAATAATCGGTAACCGCAACCGTCCTACCCGGTTATTCGGTTGCGATTTTTTTCGATTTTTCAGTTTGTCGATTATTCGGTTCTTTCCGGTTATCCAGTTATTTTCGGTTAATAACCGTCCAGTTTGTACATTCCTAATATTATGTATATATACTTAATACTTCATGTCTTACCAAATTCTAATCACACTTCAGTTTAAAGTAGTTACTTTCTTAATCTTTGCTTGAGGGTATTATTTTTGATCGGAAATGAGGCACAAAGAATAATTATCTTGTTGGGAAGTGGACTGTCGGCCCACAAGGCCTCTACCCTAAGGCCCAAGATTAGCCCATTAATTCAGTTTCTTTCTACTTGCGTAGTAGGAAATCAATTTCTATACAATTTAGTGCGCTTCACAAATTATAACTGAATAATACTAAAAATCCTTATTGTGTTTTTTTGTATATCTATAAAAATGGTATAACTTTTAAAATCACTATTAAATTTGTGATAGATCAAATTATAACTTTAAAAGCTATCCCATTTTTTGGAAGGACAAAAGATAGACTTCTAAAATTATTCATAATAATTGTCACTATATAAGATACACTCTTAACTTAAAAGGATAAACGATGCTTAAATCAAGGCCATCCAGGGATTAATCACACATTAATTATGGATCCTTACTTGGAAACGGTTGCATGAGGACCACCGTAAAAGGTAAATCACGTTCATGCGAATAGTATTTTTTTACTCTTGCTCAAAACTCTTATTTTAAGCATTTTACAAATTTCATCTCCTAAATATTTTCAGACTTAAACATCTCCTAAACAGTTACGCACTTTAACTAAATAGTCGGTGTTCAACCCAAGAAAAACTGTAATAACAATCTCCATCTTGTCCTGACTAATCAGGGGTCCACTTGATTAGAAGGGTAATAATGTGTCCATTTTACGTGGCTAAAAATCAGTTAGAACTATTTAGGACATCCTTAAAAAAATCTTGTACAAAAAGGTCACAAATGTTCCAATTTTCCCCCCTGAACAAATAGGATAAAGAAATCTACCATCCTTTGTAGTCCTTGGGCATCCCCATCAGTTCATATTTAAATGAACTCCCATTTGCTTAATGTTGTTTTCTCATAAAAACTTGGAAGATCAGCATATGGACAAACATCCATTACGCCATACTTTGACAATCCATGTTTGCTGCCTTTTCTCCGGTAAATGCCATTTAAACAGAGGAAAAACAAAAGAGTTAGAGATCAGTACTGTTCATCAAAATATAGCATTTATAAGGCTCAGTTTATTTCGACGTAAAATGATTTCTGTCGAAAAATGGTTTCAAGGAAATTGATTTTCGCCGAAAATATTTTTCGGTGTTTAGCGCGCACGAAAAATCGCAAATATTTTTTTTATATTTTTTACCAATCATATTAACAAAAAAAATATATTTTTTATGCACAATTTTAAAAAATTAATATAAATTGTTTCGGGAGGGTCCCAGCAGTGTCCCAGAGATATCCCGAGCGGGTCCCAACTAGGTCCAAGTGGTGTCTTGAGCAAGTCCCAGTGATGTCCCGGTCGGGTCCCAATAATGTTTCAGGCGGGTCTCGAAAATGTCCCGGGTGGGTCCCATCGATGTTTCGGATGGGTTCTGGCAATGTCCTGACCAGGTCTCGGTGACGTCCCGGGTGGGTCCCAACGATGTCTTGGGTGGGTCTCGGCGATGTTCCGGGTGGGTCCTGACGATGTCCTGAGCGGGTCCCAAAAATGTTCCGGGGAGGTCCCAACAATATCCCGACCAGGTCCCCGTGACATCCCAACGTTGTCTTGGGTGAGTCCCAAAAAAGTTTCAGGCGAGTCCCGGTGATGCCCCGAAAATGTCTTGGGCGGGTCCCCGTGAAGTCCCGAAAATGTCTCGGGTGGGTTCCAAAAATGTCACGGGCGAGTCCGAGCGATGTCCCGACCAGGTCCCGAAAAATGTCCCGGGCGGGTCCTGGTGATGTCTCGGGTGGGTCCCGAAAATGTCTCGGGTGAGTTCCAAAAATGTCACGGGCGAGTCCGAGCGATGTCCCGACCAGGTCCCGAAAATGTCCCGGGCGGGTCCTTGTGATGTCTCGGGTGGGTCCCAAAAATGTTTCAGGCGGGTCCCGAAAATGTACCGATGATGTCCCGGGTAGGTCCCAAAAATGTTCCAGGCGGGTTTCAAAAATGTCCCCGACAAGTCCCGGTAATGTCCTGAGCAGGTCCCGACCGTGTTCTGTAAATGTCCAGAGCGGGTCTTGATGATGTCCCGAAAATGTCCCGGATGAGTCCCGAAAATGTCTCAAGCGAGTCTCAAAAATGTCTCGGGCGGGTCCCGGTGATGTCCTGATCAGGTCCCGACAATGTTCTGGGGGGGTCTCGAAAATGTTTCGGGTAGGTCCTGACCGGGTCCTGATGGTGTTCCAGCGATGTTCCGAGCGGGTTCCAAATAGGTTCCGGCGAGATTTGGTGGTGTTTTGGCTGTGGTCCGACAATTTGAGAATGTGATGCCCAAACTCGAAAAATGGTTTACGGTTTTAAAAATGGAAAACCATTTTACGAAAATTAAATAAGATTTTCCGGTTAAACTGAAAATGATTTTCGTTAACTATTATTTTACGCCCCACCAAACACCAGAAAATACGAAAAATGAACGAGATAAACGAGACCTAAATAACAAAGCACGCCTATACTAATATATAATATAGGCTTAAACTCTTATCAATATGTAAGCCATTGAAATATGGATTAAGAAAATGAACCTATGGGCTATGGCTTTACCTTCATAGCAGAGGAAGTATGACCAGGGAGCTTATGATTCGTTGAAGGTGTCGAATTACTTGATGGGGCAGGGAGCCCAACATTGTAACATTATGTCGGCCCAGGCTTCAAATCCTCATTGAACAAAGCAAATAAATAAACTTGAAGCCTCATATTAGGCCTCAAAGGCATCCCTTCATTTTCCAATTGCCGTCTCACCAAACTCCTATTATGAGTGGCAGCATTCTCGAAGGTCGCACCCATTTCACCGGGGTCCCCTTTTGATGGCCAACCAGTCTCAAAAACCTGAACCTCTATTTCACGAAAGCCCATTCTAGCAATAGCAGATATGACTGCATCGACTTGATTATGGTATTTGGCTAAATTAATGATTTAATGATCAGTAATCACACCGGGTGATGTGGCATCCACGATTTAAAAAGAAAAAAAAACCAAAAAAAAAAACAAAAACCGTGCGTGAGTCAAAATTGAGTAATATACCCTTCCCCCAAAATTGTTGAGTTATTTTAAACTTTTTTTTGGGCTAGTTATTTTAGTTTTTTTAAACTCTTTTCAGAGCTAGCTATTTCTCCGCAATTTCCTTTCACTAAAAGACTGCCATCATGGCAACACCTACGGCTGAGAGATATTCTTATTTCTTCATAATAAAGCATAAAAACATACAAATAGGAACAATTAATACATTGTTAGTCGTCGTTGAGATTAATATTATCAGCGACGACTGCTGGTCGCTATTGTGTCGTTGCTGATAGTCACTCAACACATTGTAAATCAATTCCAAAGCATAGTGATTTGATCAATAAACATTCATGAATTAAGCTAACAAAACCACCTTTTGAACTTGATCATAATTAACTAATAAGAACATTACAACACCAATATGATTGATCTCCACAGATTTTAAGTCCTGCGCTTGCATGGAAGGTCTTCTGGAAAGCTCTCATCCCCTAAACACGTGAATGACATCATTTTCAAACACTTGCACAGTATGAAACTACGTTTTTGAATCGGTACCATCCATCCATCATCCAGCAGGCCCCAGACAAGTGGACCACATGACTAGCATGCATTTATTTACACAACACTGCATCAAAAAATCAAAAAGCATCCCAATATAACTTTATTGTCGCTTTCTTCTTAGACGATGATCTTTCCTTCTCCATCTGTTCAAACAAGCGTCCGTCATAAACAGCTTTAGTTGTTTCTTTGTGCAGTAAAGCATTATTGTCCTTGCCCAGAACATATAGGATCTTCCATTCTGTCCAGCTAGCTAACCTGCAATAATTAAATTCCAACGTTCATTACATTTCTTTGAAGGACAAATTGTGTTCGAACCAATAGTATAAAGAAATCTACCATCCATTGTAGTCTTTGGGCATCCCCATTAGTTCATATTTAAATGAACTCCCATTTGCTTAATCTGGTCTTCTCATAAAAACTTGGAAGATCAGCAAATGGACAAACATCCAGTACGCCAAGCTTTGACAATCCATGTTTGCTGCATGTCTCACAGTACTAATTAATGGATTGTTAAATATCTTAATCTCACAAAAACAAGGATTTACGACACCAATCCCCAAGTTTTGACCGCATTCGCCAATTCAAACATTGAATTGGTAGTCACGGTTGAAAACGAGTTACTCCCTGAGTTAATAAAACCAGAACAAGCCCTTCACTCGGTAATCAACCATATTAAGCCATATTTTCCTGCCACTAGAATAATCAGGATTGCGGTAGGAAATGAGGTCTTCACCCATGAAGATAATAGCTTATTGGCGTATCTTGTCCCAACCATATATGGCGGGCATTCACAATGCTCTACTCCAATTAAGCCTAAACTCACACATTCAAATCTCTACCCCTAATTCTCTAGATGTTCTTCAAGATTCATATCCACCTTCGGCCGGAAGTTTCAAAAGCAACATATATGGTACCATGATACAACTTATACAATTTTATAAATTGTATAAGTTGTATCATGGTACCATCTATGTT
>FXXK01000089.1:624203-651722 GCA_900184695.1 Betula pendula | reverse complement strand
CATCTAGAGAATTAGGGGTAGAGACTTGAATGTGTGAGTTTAGGCCTAATTGGAGTAGAGCACTGTGAATGCTGGCTATGGTTGGGACAAGATTCGCCAATAAGCTATTATCTTCTTGGGTGAAGATCTCATTTCCTACCGCAATCCTGGTGATTCTAGTGGGCAGGAAATAAGGCTTAAAATGGTTGACTACCTATTGAAGGGCTTGTTATGGGTTTATTAACTGAGGAAGAAACTTGTTTTCAACCGTGACTACCAATTCAATGTTTGAATTGGCGAGTCATGTGGTCAAAACTTGGGGATTGGTGTCGTAAATCCTTGTTTTTGTGAGATTAAGATATTTAAGCAAATTGACTACCTTTTCGGTTGGTGGCAAATTATCGCCAACTCGGCCATAGTTTATTCCCAGTGATTTGGCTCCTAAAAAGCCGAAGTCTGTATGTAGAAACACAATTAAGCAATGAGATCACAATATATAATTAAGTGCTTCATAATTAGTAATGATCATTAAATGCCAAATGAAAACTAATGGATTAATCAATCTAGCTAGAGCAACCAATTGGCTACGAAATAATCGAACAAAACATAAAAACAAAAACAGAACCACTAAAGTAAAAACAATAAGCGTACCTGAGACATCAAGAGAAAACATAAAAAACATATGTATCGATCATGGCGACTCTACTATTAAATTGCCCTTGGGAGAGAGAGAAGAATTTTAAGAAAGACATTAAGCTGAGCAAGAGGGACGCAAAACACAACACTAGTCATGTTGTGCCAACTTCTAGTTTATCGAAGTTTTTGTATTGATTAGTATCAAGTGTAGAGTGATTTATAGGCACGGACCTTGCGTCCAATGCCCAATGGTTCACCGCCACGTTTCCATGCATCGATCATACGGTACCAAAGTACAAAAGGCCGGGGAAACCCTTGCTCTAATTATCGATCCACGGTCCCGCACCCAACCCTTTTCACGGATTTGCTATGCTTTTTTAAAAAATAAAAAATAAAAAATGAGTTGGGAAAAAGCCACGAAAGCACTATCTTAGATTCTCTAAACGTTTAAGGAAAAAGCATTCCTCGAGTAGGTTATAGGCTAGTTAACATAATATCTCAACTTTGGATCACAAATACTTCAACCATAAGAAAAGTCATCAAATTATCTGTAATATAGGTTATAGGCTAGTTAACGTAATATCTCAACTTTGGATCACAATTAATGTAATATAGGAACACGTGGTCAATGATCTCCAAAATTATTTTTTAAAAGTTTTGAATGTACTTCATAACTCCAACCATAAGAAAAGTCATCAATTATCTGTAATATAGGTTATAGGTGAATCGGTGATAGTTAATAACTTAATAACTTAATAGGTTAAGGTTATGTTTTATTTCTTTTACATGTGGGGACCAAACATGATCCAGCTTACTTTTATAAAAATCAAAATGCAACAGGTAGAATCCAAAACATACTTAAACAGGCACACTACAAAAAAAAAAAAACATATGTCCACGCTACTTTTTTCGACGCTTGTACAAGATGCACTGAGAAAAATGGTGTCGGCAATAATATTAAGCGTCGGCATTTTAATATAAACACTAACAAATGAGCGCCGGCATAGTACTTATTTTTTGTAGTAGCATCAGGTGCATGTAGGGAATGGGATCACTTTGTATTCCAAAATAGGAAAAAAGTTGTCTTATCTCTATCGTCCAAAAGAGGAAAAAGTTAGCACATGCCTTGAATCTGTTAAGAGTATTATGGTCAATCCAGAACAATCAGACAACATGTTAGAAACCAATTAATGAATCTCAAAAGAAAAGCACCTGAAGAAAAAGGATTTGGTCAGTACTCCATCACTCCCCTATCTTTTAAATGCTAGCTTCAAAACAATTACACGTCTCCACTACAATATCCCAAGTTGTTTCCTATATTTTGGTCGTCAAAACATTAATGCAAATCCACCTAATTTATAGTTTATACCTCTGTTTTTTTAATCAAAACATGACTTATATATAAGAGCAATTCAATAACCTTTAGCTTTTTCGGTTTTTGATCTCCCACGAAAAGACTTTAAAAAATAATGCAAATATACCTTCATCTTTTTTTCTCTAGGGGACCACGTGTTTATATCAACTCAAGTCCTCATATTGCTTATATATATATATATATAGAAAACTCAAGTCCTCACATTGCTTTTTCCTTAAACGTGCCTTTCGTGGCTTTTTCCCAACTCGAGACTTAACAAAGACTGCGTTTGCTTTTTCTATTTTGTAAAATAGAGATTAGACGAACACATGCATGGCTGCATGTCTGCTTTGATAAAGTCATCACGAGTGGTCCAAATGAATATCGGGAGACTAANGACCATTCATAATAATTTCAATTAATTACAACCCTTTTTTGGTGTAAGGAGGCATATTTATATGAAAAAAAAATGAATGGTGCAGGGTTTGAGGCCTAAATGACTACAATTTATTTCGTTATGAATTCTCATAACAAAAAAATTGACGAAATTTATATTTTGAGAATTATTGTACGTGTACACAATATTCATATCATGATGCCCAAACTATTTACTAGAAGACAACTTTTTGTGCATGCATGCTCGCAATTCATAGTCGTAACACATACATGTAACATGATACATATCCCACATTTCTAGTTAAAGGCCATCGTACGTACATGCATGATGAGTGTGAATTTTGGACCGTTGCCATGTGAATTGGTGTACAGGTTTCCACGGTTCATATAGTGAGAGCAACATATGGAAGCTTAAGTTTTTATCATTTTGTCGGGGAAGATAGGAGCGCAATAATTTCGATGAGGTGCTTTAATTTCGCTGATCAGATCTCTTTATTTGGCTTTGCCAGCTCTTGGTCCATTGTGAGAGAGAAAAAAGTTGGGTGCATACATTATACCTGCAATGCTTTCAAACTATCGACTAGCTTTTTGGCTTATTTGGAAAAAGGTTGGACTGGCGTATTGTAAAAGATTGTTTCCGAGTAGGGAAAAAATTTGCCTTTTTTTCTCATTTATAAGAGGAAGATATGTGAAATATGAATTATTGCTAGAGATACCACCAAAACCCAAAGAGTAGTGCTTGTTCTCTCTCACATGAATTATTGCTGGATTTATCCTCTTCTTTGCCTCTTGCTTTTTCATTTCTCGAATTTCGTTTCCGTCAAGAGCTTTTCTTTCTTGTTTTTTATTTTAACCAAGGAGCATATATTATTACTTACAAAAAAAAAAGAAGGATCATATATTATTATACATGGTTAATATGTTGTTAATTAGGTGATTTAATTTTTTTAAAAAAATAATATAACATTATAAACACCATAAAATAACAAGTTCTCTTATTTCAAGTAACAACCAGCTAGGCCACCATTATTTTTACATAACAAGTGGTATACTAAATTAGACAAATGAAAACAAATAAAGGAATTGGATTGATTGGCGTTGGTGTTGTTGAAGGCAAATAAAGGATCAACACATCATGGAAGATAAAGAAAATGGAACGTCACGGTCTTGGGGGCCTCATGATAGCGACAACAATGGATAATCTCTAAAGCTTTATTTACAGAAGTAATAATATATGTTAATTTTGATTTTTATTTTGTGTTCACTCAAATTAATGTGATTTTTAAAATTATCATTTGATTAAAAGTTAATAATGATGTATCATAAATCTAATTGTGATTTTAAAAGCTACATCTATTTTGATTGACACAAAGTAAACATGTGAGTTGACATATATAATCACTCTATTTATAGCTGTGAGGTCGACCCCATTGCTACTTCCCACCATCCACGCCAATGGTGGTATAAAAAGTAGCTCACATTTTCTTGCAAGAAATTAAAAAATAAATAGGTTTTTAATCTCAACTTTGCTCCAAATTCTGGACAAAAAATGTCGAATGCCACGTTATGACACGTGTTACTAATAATTTCTTTTTAAAAATTTTTTAAAAAAGTAGGTTGGTTGAGCAACCCTATTTATTCCAATAGAGGGTGACCTCAGCCCAAAAGTTGTGGGAGCAATTCGATAACCCTCTTGTAGGTGGCTAAATGGCTATGAGGATGGTTGAAACCACCTCTTTATCATTTTGAGTTTGGTTGAACCATTTCTAATGACCACTAAGGTGGCCAAGATCACCTCTAACCATTTTTGCCACCCCTCTAATCAGCTTGCGTGTGGTCGAATTACTCTTAATAGCAATGATGTGGCCGAATTATCCCTAAAAGCTATAAAAAAAATTTGAATGAAAGTTAAGAATAAGAATCTATTTATTATTTTGGTTTATCACATAAAGCTCTAAGCACTTTTTATACCACCTAAAGCTAAATGCAATTATAACAACCACTCAAAACTAATTTTGCATTCATTTCCTTTAGATTTAGTAACTAATTGCCACTAAATACGTAGACCTTCGTCCGAACATAATGTGCTCACTTTGTTTGGCGGGTGATATTTATTCAAGAAAGGGACAGATAGATAGAATTTCATTGGATGCTTCGCCCTTTGTCGCCTTCCTTATAACTTTCATACACAAAAAAGCATATTGGACAATGGTCACGAACATATCTTTCCTAAAATGGAAGGAATTTTGCTTGGTGAGTAAGCCAGAAGGCCAACCTTGAAAACCACCAGCTTAATTCAAAGCATGTGAAATATAATTGATACTCTTTGTCTCAGCCAGAAGAGAGTAAATTATTGTCCTTCCACGGCTTTTATAAAGTAAATTAAGCACAGGGCATATGTCTGATTGTCTGTTATCGCACTCTTTGTAAAGATCTGTGATCTCTATCCTTCAAAATTGAAAAAAGTTCAAACAATTAAATTAAAACCATCTTCGTCTCAAATATTAAGCCGGTGAGACGTGCAGCAATCAATAGTATTCAAATATTAAATTAAAACCATCTTCTTGATGCATTTATTTCAACGGAAAGCAATCAATTAATAGTATATATGAGACTAAGACTCAACACCAAACTCATCTCTAACACGTACATATCTTCAAGCTTCAAGGTTCTGTATGACCAACACAAGTACTATTTAAGAGTGACCTTTGAATATCCATGGTCTAGCAAAGGATTCAACTGAAAACAGTAAACACGTACAGCTTTAATCCATGTACATAAAATCAGACAGCCATTTGTTGAGAGTACTGTGGGTTCGTGTCAGTAGTTAGTGAAAGATTCCTGGTTATCTTGTGAATACCTTTTAATTTACTTTTTGTTGCCCAATTAAGTAGAGAGGTCACTTTCATGATTTTTTTTCTTCTTGATGGTTGAATGCGACGTCCTTTATTGGTTCTCTGCAATCAATCTAATGGAGTTGGGCAGAGAAAAAGAAAACATTGTCTGTTCACATGGGTGCTTTTGCTTTTCGTCTGTGTCTTCTGGCTTACGGGGGCCACGGCTTACTCAACGAGTTAATGTTTTCCATTTTAGGAAGGTTCCTTCATCAGTATTAACGTGTTTTCTATCCATGAAAGCTCATGAAAGGTGACGAATCTCTACCTGTCCCTTTCTTTGAATAAATATCCATAGTTTTGAACTTCGAAAAATAATGAGTGAGCAACTTTAGCTTCCAAAGCATGTGCTGGGTGGGGCTGCATGAAACTTATCACTAACGATCCATGAATAACAACTTCTCCAATACACGCGCGGTATAGCTAGCCTGAATTAATTTGTGGGCTTTCTGTTTAATTTTACATGTTTACGATTCTACATATTGAAACTAACCAAGTTGCTACACCCCTTTCCCCTTCTCCCCTTGTAATTGCTCAAGGAAAAAAAAAAAAACACATAAGTTTTAAAAATACGGAATTAGAGCATTGTAGACTTCTTCAAATATAAAATTCCTTGATTTTTTTTTTTAATAAAGGCATATTCAAAAGCTAATGAACAATATCATGCCAGTCTAGTGAGATGTGGTAAATCAGTGTTACTTTAATTTTTGTGTTGATAGCTATGGTATTAATGGGCTAAATTAATTATTTTATTAAACAATAATCACACTGGTGATGTGGCATCCACGATTTAAAAAGAATAAAAAAAAAATTGAAAACCATGCATGAGTCAAAATCGAGTAATATTACACCCCCCCCCCCCCCCCCCAAAATTGTTTTTTATTTCACTTCCTCCAATTTCCCCCCAAAAAATTTCCCACTCTATTGTGCAACGAGATGCTCCACCACTGCTGGAAAACTTACAGGACTTGTCGGTTGCGCAAATAAGCCGGTGATACACACACGCTAGCTTCAACTTTTCTTTTTCAAGAACTTGGACATTTACAAAGAAATGAAAAGGCAGGAAAAAAGAAACAATTATCTCATTATATGTAATAAAAATGAAAAACCTTAGATCATGAGGCATGATATATGTTTGCTCACATACGAGAAATATATAGATTCTTAATAATAGTTTTACTCGTTTTATCAACAAAAATCTGGGTTTCTGTCATGTGTTAGCTAGAGACATGTCTTTTTCTTTTTTCTTTCTTTTATTAATTGTTCAAGTACCAAATAATTTTTTGTTCTTTCAATATGATTTTATAATACTTTTAGCTATTTCTTTCCTTCCAGATAGATTGACCCTGTTTATGAAGAATTAAGAAGCTTCTTACTCGTATTCAGTAAATCAATTAGAACATAATACTGAATTATCAAATAATAGACAAAAATCTCTTAATTATATTGCTTCCTTGGCCTTCAGTCCACCCAAACATGCACTTATGTTTAGTTTGTCCACATTCAAATGCGGGGAGATCCTTCTCTTTACCTAAGCTTCTTTCTTTTTCCTTTTTTGGGGAAAAGGATGAAACTTCTCTCTCTCACGACTCTGTGTGTGTATGAGCTAGCTAGGTTGGCATAGTTGGGATTGAGATTATCTTTGGATGGTGTTCGTGGGAATGTCTCAATGGCTGAAACTCTGTGTTTCCCAAGCCTAAAATCCTCTAATAACCTAGCTACCTAAATTATCCCGTCACAAATTCTCATTAATTACAAGAAAAACAGATGAAATTTATATTTTGGTCATTAAGTTGTACACAACACATGTTTAGGTCCTCGTGAGAAATGCTACCTTGCCTTTTGCGGTCCCTCTCCCGTCCCACTCGTCCTACGTGGACGTCTTTAAAAAAAAAAAAAGGAAAAGCTGGCGCGCGTCTAAATCCCCAAATGCCATAAAAACTCTTCCCCCTCTCAACTCACTCTCCATCTCTCTCTCAACTCACTCTCTATCTCTCTCTCAGCCAGATCTCTCTCCACAGACGGTGCTCTCTTCCCTCAACCACTCTCTCTCTCTCTCTCTCTCTTCGACGGGGTGCTATCTCAGGGAAACATAAAGTAGATTGCCTCTCTCTCCGCCGCAGCCCTCTCCTTCTCCTCCACAGTGCACGGTTTGGACCTTCAACTTCTGAATGGTAGGATTTTAGCCGGTTTGGGTAGGTCTGCTTCTGGGTCTTCTGGGTTTGATTCCCTTTGTGCTTGGTTTTTTTTTTTTGTTCCCCTGCTTCTGTGTTCTTGGCCTATTTGGTTCTAAATAATTTTAAAGCTCGACCCGTAGGTGGTGTAGTTCATGGAAAGAGAAAGAAAATGGAAGAAAGTTTTTTGTTCGTTGTTCAAAAGCTGTAGAAAACCCAAAAGTTTTTTTTTAATAAATAATTAACAAAACCAAACTTTTTACAAAATAAAACTTTAGCAAAACATTAAAGTTTCAAACCCCTATATAATCATATCTATATTCATATATGCAGTATCAAACTCTCTACAAAATAAAACAAAATCTTATTAATATCTAGGCATTATAAAAAATAATATTTTTACATGACTTTCTAAACTTGCTTTTGAACATAAACCGAAGCTTAACTTTTCATTTTATCTGCTTTAAAATTTACTCTTCAAATCGAGGATTGTTCATATATCTTAAAGTATTTTTTGTTTTCCAGATATTATAAATGGACAAATCAAACACTAACATGCACGTATAAGCTTTCCTAACCCAAAAGTTTTTTGTGCGGTGTTCAAAATTTTTTTGTTCCCCTGTTTCTGCTCAATCTTTCTCTCTCTGTGACGATTCTCTCTCTCTCTCTCTCTTTTTTTTTTTTTTTCTCTCCCTCTGAAGTCTGAAGTGAAAAGCGGACAGGTTTTTTTTTTGTGGTTTCTGATTTCGATTTGGTTTTGTTAATTTCTTGTCTTTTTGGCCACAGATCTTTGGTCCTAAGCGGAAATCAGGAGAAACTGAACACACCCATTTGAGATTATGGAGTTCTTTCAAGTAAGTTTCTGTTTAATTACCATTGTTACAAATTTGTCTATCCTGCTGTTATGCAGTCATTCTAATAGTATTTCAAATTTTTCGTTTACAATTGGGTTACTATGTCAACATCTCTATATTTATTTGATCTGATATTTAACAAGAGTAGAAAGTATATATTTGACTTGAAAATAAACTTGAATATTAATGCTCAAGTTTGGTCCAAATTCGTGACAAAAAGGGTCAAATGCCACGTTATGATTAATCATATTTGCTTGGTTTTATTACATGAAGCTCTAAGTCACTTATTATATATACTACATAAAGCTAAATGCAATTAGAAAGAACCACCCAAAACTAATTTTGCATTCATTTCCTTTAGATTTACTAACTAATTGCCACTACCATTATTTGCCTACACGACATCCACATCTGCATTTATGTCATCGTTCTTCTAAAAGCTCCTTTGACAAGGTTGTCACGTCCTTTGAGAGAGGTCACTCTCTCAGTTTGTTCATGAAAAAAAAAAAAAAATCTATCAGTTTATTCAGATCCAACAGTAGCATAAGACATGCCACTTGAGCTTTTTCCAACTAAAAGATTTCGAAAAATGCTTTAATCGGCACAAAAAGAAAAGGCATCCGAGGAAAAGGATTTGGTCACTCCATCGCTGCATTGTCTTTTAAAGGCTTCAAAACAATGACACGTGTTCCTATATTACATATAATAATTGATGACTTTCTTATGCTAAAATAATTTTTATAGAAATCAAGGAATCCTTTTCCATGTGCTAAAGAAAAAAATTGATTCAAAGAATTGATACATCAACTATTGGCCGGTATCCATCATAACTCATAAGCAATGCATTCTCTCAACCTAACGCCTGAAACTTTTTATAAACTTTGTAGTTAATGTTATGGTGGCTGTAAATCAATGTAGCAAATTGTTTAGGGTTCAGGGACAGGTATTCCCATAACCTGAGAGAGCAAGAGAGAGAGATTCAGAGAGAGTCAGAGAGAGAGAGAAACTTGAGAACTCGAAATCAAAGCTTGCTGGAGATCAGGGCGGTGTAGAAGGAAGAAGAATGAAGACGAGGGCTGAGCTGCGTAGACAACGTAGAAGGAAGAAAAAGGTTCAGAGAAGAAAGAAAAAAGGTGAAGTGAACGGCGTGAGAAGTGAATAACTTCAGGGTTTTTTGGGTTGTGAGAAAAATAAGTAAGAACTGAAATTTAAAAAATTTAATTAGGTTCCAGGTGGAGATTGGCGGGGGTGGAAAATTGCACATTTTAAAAAGTCACTATCAAATTCGATCCTACCCGGTTGGAATTTCTTAAACTGATATCGCCACAGTATTTAAATCATATTGTACCTGGATTTTTGGCTTAGATCGGGTCGGGTTGTCGGGTCAGGTTTGGGTGCCCTCCCCTAATGCGAACAAGTCCACTGATAGTGCTTTTTTCTTAAACGTTTGGGAATCTAAGATAGTGCTTTTCGTGGCTTTTTCCCAACTCAAGTCCAGTGTACATCAACTTTTATTACAGACCAGACTCTGCTTTGAATGTTAGCCTTGTGATTTTCCTCTGCTGGTGTTCATTATTATATATCCTTGTGGTGGCATAAGTACTATTCCATAGAGACTGCGTTTGCCTTTTCCTATTTTGGAAAATAGAGATAAGAAAAACACATGGCTGTTTTGATAAAGTGACGATAGAGTGGTCCAATCCCTATCAACCCAGGTTGAATTACACCCAAAACACACATGTTCGTATAATTAATTAGCAGTTTTATAATAACGGAAAACTTTTATTTGAATTTTTCATATATTCGATATATTTTTGGGTGGTTGCCATTCATCCAAGAGATCAACGCCCTAGTAGTACTATCCCTCCACATATCCTTTCAAACCCCCACTTCTCTCTGTCTCTCACACCGTCACACTCTTTAAGTATTAAAGTCTCATATATATCTTTCTATAAAGTCTCTAAAGAACACGTTTGATTTGTCTCAACAAATCCAATTAAAGAACACGTTATTTCTGTTCCTTGGGATCATCATAGACTTGGCTTGCAACCATTTTGGCCACTGCTCAGTACAATGCTAATGGTGATAATATTGTTGCTGTTCATTCCCTTAACTAACATGTCCTTCTCTTCCCCTTTCACTACTTCCTCCCAATCCATTTTCATGTGTGTAGAGATTTCCCCCCAAATGTTAGAACTTTGGTCATATTTTACTTGTATAGAGGTGGATAGCCCTTTACTCAGCAAGTATATGGTTATAGGCACGAGGATTGATGTTACATGGTTTCAGTGTAAACCATGTAAATGTGACCAATCGCTAGGCCTTGTATTCGACCCACACAATTCCACTTCCTTTTTTGTGGTGCCTTGTCACTCTACCGCCTATAATCACCTCGGTGGCAACAATAATGGTCAGTGTCTATATGAGGTGGACTACCTGGACGGCTCCTTCACGAATGGCTTGCTTATGCTCAAAACGCTGATGTTTGGAAGCAATTCCGTTATGAATGTGTTTTTTGGGTGCAAGCACTCAAACTATGGCTTAGTTCCTAAAATCTACAGCTTGTTGGGCCTTGGAGGTGGGCCATTGTCATTTTCGACTCTGTGGATTAGCTGACATCTTCAGTTAGTGCTTGCCGTGTTTGTTTGGAGGGTCACCTGGTTGGTTAAATTTCAGCCCTTCAGTTGTAGTGCTACCTGTGGGAATTGCATGGATCCCCTTGCTCTGCAATGGAATCGTACAAACTTATTACTATGTCGACCTCTTGGGGCTTGGGATTGGAGACATTCGACTACCCATTCTTGAAAACAGCTTCAAAATCACAAAAGAAGGCTTTGGAGGAGTGATTATAGATTCGGGTACAATATTTACCAAACTACTAAAGCCTAGTTACGAGGTTTTTCGTAACGCTTACGTTGCAAAAACCACAACTTTCCCTAGGCTCTTGTGAACCCGGTGTTTGATACGTGCTACAATTTATTTAGGTTAGAGCTGGTTTAGGTTCCAAACGTGTCAATCTTCTTTTCAATCAGACTAATCCTAACATTGAAAAAGATGAACATTCTAGTTGAGCATAAAAGTTACATTGGTGAGGGCATTTTCTGCTTAGCGTTTGTCCCAACCAATGATACTAGATTCACTATTGGGAACACTCAACTAGTCAAAATCTAGACTTTCGTCTATACAACAACTAGATATGTGGGATTTCGTCCGAAAACTTCTCGGACCAAATCCCACGTATACAATCGCTGTATCAACGAAAGTTTGGATTCTGGCTAGTTGAGTGTTCCCAATAGAGGATCTAATATCATTAGTTGGGACAAACGCTAAGTAGAAAATGCCCTCACCAATGTAACTTTCATGCTCATCTAGAATGTTCCTTCTTTTCAATGTTAGGATTGGTCCAACTAAAAAGAAGAATGACACGGTTAGAACTTGAACCAGCTCTAACCCAAATAGATTGTAGCACGTGTCAAACACCGGGTTCACAAGAGCCCAAGGAAGAGTTGCGGTTTTTGCAACGCAAGGGTTATGGAAAACCTCGCAAACAGGCTTTGATAATTTGGTAAATATTGTAGCCGAATCTATAATCACTCCTCCAAAGCCTTCTTTCGTGATTTTGAAGCTGTTTTCGGGAATGGGTAGCCAAATGTCTCCAATCCCAAGAGACCGACATAGTAATAAGTCTGTGTGATTTGGTTGCAGAGCAAGGGGATCCATGCAGTTCTTGCAGTTAGCACTGCTGGAGGACTGAAATTTAACCAATCGGGTCACCCTCCAAACAAGCACTAACTGAAGATGTCAGCTAATCCACAAAGTCATAAATGACAATGGTCCAAGGCCTAGCAAGCTGTAGATTTTAGGCACTAAGCCATAGTTTGAGTGCTTGCACCCAAAAAACACATGTAGAACAATATTGCTTCCAAATGTCAGCGTTTTTAGCACAGGCGAGCGGTTCGCGAAGGAGTCGTCTAGGTAATCCACCTCGTACAAACACCGACTATTGTTGTTGTCGTTGAGGTGATTACAAGCGGCAGAGTGACAAGGCACCACGAAAAAGGAAGTAGAATTGTGTGGGTTGAATATGAGGCTTGGTGATCGGTCACAATTACATGGTTTACGCTGAAACCATGTAGCATCACTCCTTGTGTCTATAATCATATACTTGCTGAGTAAAGGGGGTACCCACCTCTATACAAGTAAAATATGATCCAAGCCCTAACGTTTGGGGGAAAATCTTTGCACATGTGAAAATGGATTGGGAGGAAGTAGCAAAAGGGGAAGAGGAGGACATGGTAGTTAAGGGAATTGAATGAACTACAACAATATTATTAGCATTGTTACTGAGTAGTGGCCAAAATGGTTGCAAGCGAAGTCCATGATGATCGCAAAGAACAGAAATAATGTGTTCTTTAGAGGCTTTATAGAGAGATGTATATGAGACTCTCATGCTTAAGAGAGAGAGGATATTTGGAGGGATAGTACTACTAGGGTGTTGATTTGGATGAATGGTGACACTCCCCCTATTTATAGGCATATATGAAAAATTCAAATAAAAGTTTTAAGTTATTATTAAACTGCTAATTAATTATATCTAAATGGAACATGTGTGTTTGGGGTGTACTTCAACTTGGGTTGATAGGAATTGGACGACTTTATCAAAACAGCCATGTGTTTTCTTATCTCTATTTTCCAAAATAGGAAGAAGGCAAACACAGTTTTTGTAGAATGGTACTTGGACCACCACATGGATATTTAATATAATAACGAACACCAGCAGGGAAAATTTACTAGGCTAGCATTTGTAGCATAGTCTTGTCTATGAGAAAGTTGGACTTGGGTACTTGTTTAGTCCAATTACAAGTGGCATTTATAAAATACTTATTTTCTCTTTTCCCTTGTGTCTCCCATGTCTTCTCTCATCTTTCTGCAGATTGGATTTTCAAGCTTGAGGTAGAGGATTTTGGGCATTTCATGCAACCCAAGTGGAGGACTTTTGACTTCAGGAAGCTAAAATAGCACTCAGGAAGTAACCATTGAGGACGGGAAGCAAACAAGCTTCTACAAAACGCCGGTCTTGCACAATAATACATCATTTACAGAGGCACTCAATCTTTATCCCTTTTCGGAAACAATCTTGCACAATACGCCAGTCTGCCCTTTTCCCAAATAAGCCAATAGTAAAAGATTCTTTCGCCAATCGAAGGTTGAATGCAGCACGTCCAAACCAAATGAACGTGTTAAGAATACACCCCACTTTTTCTCTTTTATGTACTTTTCACTAATGGTATATATTATCTTTTAATTTTAATTACTTAATGTTGATGTAATTTTTAAAATTATTATTAAATTTAAGATGCATCACTATTAGATTTTATTACAATTGTGATTTTAAAAGTTATTTTAATTTTGAGTGATAAAAAACTGATATATAGCATTACTGACGTTTTAAGTGACATTTGTTTGGGTAGTCTGAACATGTAGGGTTGTATTTGTCTGAACATGTGCCTAAATAGGTAGGGCCCTTCGCTGCACTCACATGTTTTGCACTTGGATCTTGATCTATAACACACATGCACCTAAAATCTCTAGACCCAAGGTTCGGCAGAACAATAGACACCACTTTTGAGGATTTATATTCCCAGCAATTTGCTGTTCATATTGCTTGCTAAATCTTAACAAATAAGTATGAGCGAGTCTTTATGGGTCACCTATCCTAGTAAATGGATGGACAACCTAAAATTTGTTAACAATTCAGGCAACACAATTGTTGGGGATGTCTATCCCTTTTAAACTTGTGATTTAGGCGAAGGGTTGGAGAGAGACATGGGATGGTGAAAACAAACGGCAACTACCATGTTAGGGTGTATTCTTTTGGGAGTAAAATGTGAGAGTACCTGTAGTATTTTTCTTTCAAAAAAAGAGAAATAATACATGTATTTTCAAGTGTTTACTCCCTAGCGTGACAGTAAATATCATCATTGGATTGTAGATGAATTAATCTGTATACAATATATCAATGGTGATTTTCATTCCTACATTAAAAAATACATTTAGCATTTCTCTTCTTATCTTATCTTATTAAAAAATAAGATAAAGGCTATATACTACACTCTATCTTATCTTATTGAGTCGATGTGTCGAGATCATGAAGTCCTTGATTTTTTTTTCCTCCTTCGTTCCCCATATGCAGTTGAAAAGTTCCACCCCCTGTTCGCTTGTAATGGTTTTTTTGGTTTGTTGCTTCGGTTAGTTTTTTGTTGGAGTACTTTAAAAAAACAAATTAGCTAGTTTTTTTTTTTAAGATTTAGATTTAGTTTTAAGTTTGTTTATGAGAAAGAGAGAAAAAATATAATTAAATCTAGACTTTTAAAAATTACAGAGATAAATGGCAAAAAAGAATTTCTTCAAAAACGAATAATAATAATAATAATAATAATAAAACGCGTATCATCTTTGTGTTGTTTTTCGGTTATTTACTTTGCTATCTTTGAAAGATTCTTTTCTAATAATAATAATAATAATAATAATATTAATAATAATAATAATAATAATAATAATAATAATAATTTTTAAAAATAATAAGAACTAATTAATTTTTACTTTTACATTAGTATAGTGGGAATGAGGGCATAATATGTAATATTACTCATTATTATGGTTGTTATTTTAGTTGAGTAATACTATTTACCATACAATTTGATGATGTATTCATAAAAATTGACCATTAGATTAACATCTTTCTACTTAATATCATTACTCAAACTAATTGCTCTTTCTGTCAAAAATGCATTATTGTGGGACTATTTGAGTGCTTCCAACCAATTGTTGCAGTTTTGTGAAGAAGAAACATATTGTTTTTTAATGGGAAAAGCTCTTGGATCGGGCCCCAAAGAATTCAGTGAAATATAAATGTGGACTATTTTAGGAAATTTGCTAGGCCTTTAGCCCAATGAGAAATAGAAAGATAAAGTTTTGATATTTATAATGCCACCAACTAAATTTAAGAACTTAAATTCAATAATATATGGCATGTAGGTTATATTTAATTTTTTATTTTTTGGTACAAGATATCCGGTTTCATTCTTTGTAGGCTAGCAATACTTCGGGCTCATCATAAGGCTTATCGAGCGTGGAGGCCAGAGCCTTGGAATCGATCGACTAAATCTTTAGTCCAATGCCTCGCACCATTCTTAACGTTGAACAGTTGAATCGCAGACTTAACCTGGATGGTTGGTCCCAAAAGAGAGTTTGCACCTAACAAGTTTTGAATCTGAGATTTGTTAGAATATACAAGACCTATGAGATGATATTCTCTAAGAATCTCAAACTTCAACCACTAGGCCAACCCCTTGGGGTTAATTTTTATTTTTTCAACAGTTTATTCTTATTATTAGCACTCCAAGGGAGTCTCTAATCACATGATGGCCAGTATGTTGCGAATGGCTTCGTCCCCTCTAAACACACTAGTATATGAATTTTAATAAACCTATTTTTGAAGACTTAACTGTGGAGTTCGTTTAAAAATATATAAAATTAACATAGAAAATGAGCTAAATAGTTTTTTATGTGTAAAGTTGAATAACTATATCACATATTTAAAGTTTTTATTTCAGTATCTTATTTAAGCCTAATTTTTAAAATTTACTAGATATAAAATAGACTCTACGTATTAGAACATTTCCATCAAGATAATCTATTTTACCTATCTTTTTTTAAGCTATTTTACCTATCTAAAAAGTGATATTCTTTATTATACCACCTCCTCTCAACTAGGGATGTTGTTGAAGTTATCTTTTTATTGCAGTTTTTCTGCGGGCTAGCTAATAAAAAAGTTAGCTTCCTTGGATTAAGCATTTTTTCTAATTTTGATTCATTTTTTTTAATGAGTAATTATTACAAGTCAAAATACGTTACCACGTTGTGTGAAACAACGTTCTTTTTCAATTTTTACGATCTTTGCATGTACATTAATTATCATATGATACTGCGGCATGTGAATTGTCTTTTTGTTGCTTTCTGTTTAAGAGAGGTATCGTGATGGAGAATCGGAAATAGTCTTCAAAATTTTTCATTGTAAATCAAACTATTTTTTAGAATCCATTTGGCTTTGCGATTTTGCATATTAAAAATGCGATTTTAAATGAAATTATAGAAATTGTATTGTTTAAAAGTTTAATTTTTAAAAAATTATAATATGAAAACGTAAAAAAATTGATATTTTAAAATAATATGCACAATAATATACTATTTTAAAAATTAAACTGTAATTTTATTAAATTTTTAATTAAATTTTTAAAAATCATAATTTCAAACGTCATATTTTTAAATTATATGTTTTCTAAATAGTAACCTCAAACAAAAAGGAGACACCCCCTGTTTAAAATGGAGTCCTTACAAGATAATGAAGATAATCATGAATGTGAAGGTAAAGGGTGAAAAATTGATCATTTGGATGGAACTTTGGATTGATTCATTTACTGAGAGATGGGACAACACTCCCATTTCGGGATACGACAAATTAGTTTCCTTTTAAGGTGTAATAATAAAAATCAGTGAAAGCAATCAATTGATCATTACAGTCTGTCTACCACATAATATAAACAAATCAATAGGGTTAAAGCAGGAAATACGACAAAAAGTTCTAATAGGAAGATCCTGATTGAATTTATGATATATGATTGAATTTTTTGTTTTGTCCTTGCTTAATCTTTTATTGAGGGTATTATTTCCCATTAAAAAACAAAATATTTCCGATTCACGAAATTGCCACAATAGGTTGGAAGTGCTAAAGTAGTCCACAATAATTGAGGGTTATCCAAGAAAATGCAGCGATGGCAATCTGCCACTTTCTAGCCGGAGCTTGCCACTCTGTAGCGGGGGCTTGGCCAAACCCTAATACTTTTCTTTTTTTTTCCTTGCTTAATCTTTTTTTTTTTTTCTGGACTTTCAAAGTTAGTTGTTGTCTATGTAAAAAGATGGTATCTTTGGTTCGTATTAAAAAAAAAAAACTACTTTTACGAACATATCTCTCAAGGGTTGGTTGTCCGGTTGTCCCATTGGCATTTAATGGCTTTCTTGGCAAATGAACTGCAATTGTTCCAAGGATGTCATCTTTCGGCCACAAGCAGTAATAAAAGAAGTTAAACAATGTCTAGCGTGAATTGGATGTCTCAGCCGTTTGCATTAATTATATCTGGACCAAAAAATTTAACATATATGGCATATATAAAAGATTAATCAGTTTGGGATGATGGACTGCAATCATGGTGCCTCTCTGAAACAGAAAGCAACAGAAAGACAATTCATATGTAGTATTTCGACATGACTAATTAACGTACATGCAAAGATCGTCTAAAGCATTTCGACTCCTACTAATTACTCATTAAGAGAAAAACAAAACAAAAAATTACTGTTTATCATTAGCAGAGGAAAATGCTTAATCCAAGGAAGTTATCTTCTTTATTAGCTGGCAGAAAATTACAATAAAATACAGGAACATGACTAATCAGCCATTCACTTTTAATTTATTGAGAGGATACGAGGAGATACAAAGATAACTCCCAAAACATCCCTAGTGGAGAGGATCAAGTGGTCTATAACTTCCATAATTTTCTTCCATTTTATTTATGAGTACTATCCTTAGTTTATTGGAGAGTACTTTCATTAACCTTCAGGGTAGCTTTTTCTTTTGTGAAGCAGATGCAGATACCTTGTGGACCACAAACTTTATAGTACGGGCAATTTTTCAAAAACAGACCACATTCGATATCGCGATGACAATGAATTACTTTTGCCTCAACTCTTGGAACCATTGAAAATGATACACCTGTTATTAATTAGTATTTCATTAGTCACTATGATCATATATAAAAAATATATATACTTAAGAGAGATAAAGACCATATAAAACAAAAACACGCAAAAAAATAAATAAATAAAGAAAAGAAGAGAAGCTAGGGTTACTAGAGAGAAAGACTAACAAGTTGCAACAACTAAGACAATCAAGAAAGCCATTTTGAAAGAAGTCTTGTCCATCGTCTTCTGATTGTTGATGTTGGAGAGATCGTGATGGATCGGATGAGTTGAGAATTTTATTTGCTTGGTAATAATAGTTCAACTCCTTACTCAATATTTTATAGTGTGTCAGATTTTCATTTTTAAGGTAAAGAAAAACGAAAAATGGAAGGTCCAATAAATTTAGAATCTAAAGACAACCATAATCTAATTAATGACAATTCACACAATGAATGACTCTCTTTTCTTTTTAGGAAATAAAATCATTTGTTTTTGTAAAGTAATTAATAAATTCGATCTTTACAAACAAAGAAAAATTCAAACAATGAAAATGGGGTTTCGTTTCTATCCGTTTGTAGAGAAGGAAAGTTATTTCTTTGTAAAGTAATTAATGGAACTTTATTTAGATTCATTTATTACTGAGAGATGAGATCATGGGACAATAGTCCCATTTCGGAATAGGACAAATTAGTTTCCTTTTGAGGTGTAACAACAATAAAATGACAAAATTTGAACGCTTGAAGGTATTATTTCCCATTAAAAACGAAATATTTTCCTTTTATGTCATGAAACTGCCACAATAGGTTGGAAGCACTAAATTGAGGGTTATCCAAGAAAATGCAGCTTATGGCAATCTGCCACTGTGTATCCGGGGCTTATGATAATGCCAAAAATATGCATAAATTATGAGTTCAGGCATTTTGAGAGAGAGAGAGCAACTAATATAGCAGCCATGATATCGGAAATGGAGTGTATTATGTATACTTAATGCTTCATGTCTCACCCCTTTAAAAAAAAAAAAAAAACTTTATGTCTCACCAAATTCTAATCACCCTTCAGTTTAAAGTATTTATTTTCTTAATCTTTGCCTGAGGGTACTATTTTTTATAGGAAGTGATGCACAAAGAATAATTATCTTGTTGGAAAGTTGTCCGCCCACAAGGCCTGTACCCTAAGGCCCAAGATTAGCCAATTAATTCAGTTTCTTTCTACTTGCGAATTCCTATACAATATAGTGTGCGTCACAAATTATAACTGGATAATGCTATAGATTTTTTCTTGTGTCTTTTATGTATTTATAAAGATGATATAACTTTTAAAATTATCATTAAATTTTTGATTGATCAAATTATAATTTTAAAAGTTATTTTAATTTTTAAAAAAACACAAAATAAACTTTTAAAATTACTCATAATAACTAACACGATATAAAATATACTCGTAACTAAAAAGATAAACGATGCTTATATCAAGGCCATTGTGGGATTGATCACACATTAAAGATGGATCCTTGCACGGAAAATGTTGTTTGAGGACCACCATAAAAGGTAAATCACGATCATGTGAATAGGACTTTTGACTTTGCTCAAAACTCTTATTTTAAACATTTTACAAATTTCATCTCCTAAATACTTTCAGACTTAAACATCTCCTAAACACATACGCACTTAAACATTAGAGTGATTTTCGGCCAAACATCTCCGATTCTCCGGTAAGTTCCAGTGCTTACATTTTCGCTCTTTTTCATGTAAGATTTAGTCGATGTTCAACCCAAGAAAAACTGCTATAACAATCTCCATCTTGTCCTAACTAACTAATCAGGGGTCCACTTGATTAAAAGGGCAATAAAAACTCGAAATTCCCACCCGCGAGACAGCTACTAGCCTACTACACAATTATGTGTCCATTTTACGTGGCTAAAAATCAGTTAGCGCTATTTAGGACATCCTTAAAAAAATCTTGTATAAAAAGGTCACAAATAAAACCCAAAAACTATATTAAGGTGCTCTCTCTCTCTCTCTCTGAAAATAATAATTCTCTCACTAAACTTAGCTCGCACGGCTGCACACAAGTTTAATCAACGCTATCAATCACATATAGTTCGTAAATTTTGCATCAAACTTTCAAATTTATTACATCAATAGCTATTTTTTAGGACCACTAATTTTTTTATTTTTTTTAAGAAAAAATTCAATAACAAGGCTTAATGTATGCCAAAAATAATAATAAAAAATAATGGGCTTTTGGCAACTTGTCACACGGATATTAAAATGTAGGCCCACTAAATTTCTGCACAGCAAAGCTATTGCTACAGAACCGAGATCCCTACATTCGGGGATTATTATTCTTGTTTTTATTTTTATTTTTATTTTTGGTTAGGGGGAGCCGGGAGGGGAACCCACCCGAACATACAGCCCACTTGGTATTTTTTTAAAAGAACAAAAAAATTAAGGGAAAAATTATATTTAGTCTTTAAATTTTTATATGGTTTGAATTTAGTCTTTAAATTTTTAATTTTAAGAGTATAATCTTTAAATTTTTCTCCAAATTTTAAATAAGTTCCTCTATTTAAAATAGGTCTCATGTTCTCTCTTTTTAATTTGAACAAAAATTGGTAAAAGATCCAAATCCATTTACAGGCCTAACGCATTCGACAGAGAGAACAACTAGTATAGCAGCCATATAATTTATGTCTTACCAAATTCTAATCAAAGTTGAGTTTAAAATTATTATTTTCTTTTTTAATTAGTTTTTGTAGGATTTAAGGTGGGTTTTTTATTAACAAACTTTGTAAAAGATAAAAAGTAGGTATAATCATTCTTTGCAATCCGTCTATCCTCAACAAAGAACTCATGAGGCATTGCAATCTAGGGACGACATACAGTAGGACAAAATGGATCTAAAAGATAACTACGTATGTTTGTTTCTTGAATTAAAAAACAATATGCGAAGCTTCCTACAGACTTTACAATTTGTTTCACCAGCCATTTCAGCTTCAATTAAACATGAGAAATTTCATCCAAGAAAAACACATCAGAAATGCTTACCATTGGATTTTAAATTCAACGGTGTTAAAAGTTTTAATTGATTAACATCATTTCATCCAAAAAAAGTATTGATTAAAGATAGGACTTTTAACTCTTCTTATTAGCTTAAGGTTTTGGGATATGTGATAATTTAACATAGTATTAGACTTAAAGATTTTTAATTCAAATCTTGACTCCATCATTTACTTCACATTTTAATTAAATATTTCACGCGTTAGGCCTCACCTATTAAATGAGAGTTTGAGTCGACACGTGAAGGAGAGTGTTAAAAGTATTGATTAAATTATTAAATTTACTTTTTTTTTTCTAATCAGCTTAAGCTTTTAGGATAAATAGTAATTTAACAAATGATGATTTTTATTGTTATGTAAGGGAGTAAGTATTTGAAAGTGCATATGACATTTCTCGTTAAATATTATAGTATGACTGAATCATGAGAGGTGCTCCAACCATTTCAATAGCCAAAAAGATCGAGCTCTTTTTATGATATAAGAATAATAATATTTTTTATACTGATTGATATGACGTATTTTAAATAAATTTTATTTTTTTAAGTGGCTTATATTAATAAAAACTATCTAAAATACATTACATCAACCTATAAAAAATGGGTATGAAAGCATTACTCGTGATATAATACATAAAAGTTCATCAATAGTATAAAGCAAACATATTTATCTTAATAAAAAGGTGCGTGTTTTGAATTTGAAAAACAATGGCTCCTGGTTTGAAAACTATGGATTCAAAGTTAAAGTTAACATAGAAAATATATTGATATATACTTTTACTTTTAGAAATTTATGGCTCTTTTGAGAACGGATAAAATAATAGACGAGATATAGCCGCCTTGTTTGGAAGAAGTTTTTTTTTTCTTCGATTTAAATTTATATGAAAATTTAGGATTCGGTTACTTGAAAAAATTAAAAATTTTATCCTTTTCTTTTTTTTTTTTTTTTGCATGAAATTTAAAAACATCTATAACTAAATGGGTTTTTGAAAGTTAAAATCTAAATTTGAGTTGAATCGACTTTTAAGGCCTTACAAGAATCTTACCTAAAAATAAAAATTTAATAAAAAAAAAAAGCGTCAGCCGAAGAAGGAAGGATCTCTTCCCTCTTTTCTCCTCCCCTCGTCTTCCTCACATGCTGGGACTGTGACTTCTTGATGCCTTCCGCTGCCTCCCTGACTGTCGGCGGCGCTATGTTTTGAAATTTTTTTCAAATTTTTTTGTTGCTTTTTAATTTTTTGTTGTTTGTGTTATTTTTTTTATTATTGTCCTGGTTCTTGGGTCGAGACGGTTTTATTTTCTGACCTTTAGGGTCGGAAAAGAGTAGATCGGTGTGGGAGGTTATCTCTCACGACCGGATAAATAAAGTTGATGTGATTTTAAGCTATTCATGTCTTAGATCTAGTTTATTCGGAGTAGATCTGTTCTTTAATCGATGTTCTACATGGGTGAGTAAATCAAAGATGATGTCATAGATAGGTTTTCTCTTTTTTTATGACCGTGTAAGTTCATAGTGTTGTGCTATAGTTATCTACACTTTATGCTACTGAAGGTAACTAAAGCTCATAATTTGTAAGAGTTTTATACTCATAACTTGTTATCAATGGATTATAAAATATTCACAACTTAAAAAAAAAAAAAAAACAAAAATCTTTAATTAATATCCAAGTAATCCCAAGTGTCAAGAGACGGCAAAACAATGCATATAATTTATTTGCTGTCCAACTTTGTCCGTCCCACTCCATCTCCATGTGATGTAGACTGACCGCTGATCCTGACGTCTGTATCTTTACTAGCTTTATGCTTATCCCTTCTTTTTAGCTACCGGCTGATCCATGTCCCTCCTACAAAATATTGATCGTGTTAGGCCATCTGCTTTTTGAGGTTTCACATTTATTTCCAGTCCCTCAACTGACTTCAACCTATTTTACACGTCATTATTACAAGGCATAGTACGATCGAGCAACCAGTGTCCTTATATTATATGGATTGGGATTCTTGCAATCTTTAGGAATTGCATGAGCCTCTAATTCGCATGAAAGGTTTAGAATGAGCCACTCCATAAGAAAGAGAAGAAATTTTTTTTGAAAAGATAAAGCCAAATGGGTGGTTGCTCACTCCGATGATATGTTAAGGTGGTCCGGTCACCTTCTATTTGTTTTGTTAAAGTTAGTCAGTGGCTTCAAAATAATTGATTAGTTGGGTTGGACCACTCTAAAATCATCTTCTCTCTTTTTTTTTTTTTGTTGGCCCTTAAAGATAGTCACATTAGTATAGTGGGATTGAGGGCATAATATGTAATATTACTCATTATTATGGTTGTTATTTTAGTTGAGTAATACTATTTACCATATAATTTGATGATGTATTCATAAAAATTGACCATTAGATTAACATTTTTCTACTTAATATCATTACTCAAACTAATTGCTCTTTCTGTCAAAAATGCATTATTGTGGGACTATTTGAGTGCTTCCAACCAATTGTTGCAGTTTTGTGAAGAAGAAACATATTGTTTTTTAATGAGAAAAGCTCTTGGATCGGGCCCCAAAGAATTCAGTGAGATATAATTGTGGACTATTTTAGGAAATTTGTTAGGCCTTTAGCCCAATGAGAAATAGAAAGCCACCAACTAAATTTAAGAACTTAAATTCAATAATATATGGCATGTAGGTTATATTTAATTTTTTATTTTTTGATATAAGATATCTAGTTTTACTCTTTGCAATCTAGCAGCACTTCGGGCTCATCTTAGGCTTACCGAGCGTGGAGGCCAGAGCCTTAAAATCGACCAACTAAATCCTTGGTCCAATGCCTCATACCACTCTTAACATTGAACAATTGAATCGCAGACTTCACCTGGAAGGCTGATCCCAAAAGAGAGTTTGCACCTAACAAATTTTAAATCTGAGATCTATCAGAATATACAAGACCTATGGGATGATATTCCCTAAGAATCTCAAAGTTCAACTACTAGGCCAATCCCTTGGAGTTAATTTTTATTTTTTCAACAGTTTATTCTTATTATTAGCACTCCAAAGGGAGTCTCTAATCACATGATGGAAGGTGCTAGTCAGTAGTCACATGAAGGCCAGTATGTTGCGAATGGCTTCGTCCCCTCTAAACACACAAGTATATGAATTTTAATAAACCTATTTTTTAAGACTTAACTGTAGAGTTCGTTTAAAAATATATAAAATTAACATAGAAAATGAGCTAAATAGTTTTTTATGTGTAAAGTTGAATTAACTATATCACATATTCAAAGTTTTTATTTCAGTATCTTATTTAAGCCTAATTTTTAAAATTTACTAGATGTAAAATAGACTCTACGTATTAGAACATCTCCATCAAGGTAATCTATTTTACCTATCTTTTTTTAAGCTATTTTACCTATCTAAAAAGTAATATTCTTTATTATACCACCTCCTCTCAATCTCAACTAGGGATGTTGTTGAAGTTATCTTTTTATTGCATTACTACAAGATAATGAAGATAATCATGAATGTGAAAGTGAAGGTCAAAAATTGATTATTTGGATGGAACTTTGGATTGATTCATTTACTTAGAGATGGGACAACACTCTCATTTCGGGATACGACAAATTAGTTTCTTTTTAAGGTGTAATAATAAAAATCAATGAAAGCAATCAATTGATCACTACAGTTTGTCTACCGCGTAATTTAAACAAATCAATAGGGTTAAAGCAGGCAATACGACAAAAAGTTCTAATAGGAAGATCCTGATTAAATTTATGATATATGATTGAATTTTTTGTTTTGTCCTTGCTTAATCTTTTATTGAGGGTATTATTTCTCATTAAAAAACAAAATATTTTCGACTGACGAAATTGCCACAATAGGTTGAAAGCGCTAAAGTAATCCCCACAATAATTGAGGGTTATCCAAGAAAATGCAGCCATGGCAATCTGCCACTCTCTAGCCGGGGCTTGCCACTCTGTGCGGGGGCGCTTGGCCAAACCCTAATATTTTTTTTTTCCTTGCTTAATCTTTTTTTTTTTTTTTTCTGGACTTTCAAAGTTAGTTGTTGTCTATGTAAAAAGATGGTATCTTTGGGACCTATTTTTTTTTTTTTTTTTTTTTTTTTTTTTTTTTTTTTTTTTTTTTTTTTTTTTTTTTTTTTTTTTTTTTTTTTTTTTTTTTTTTTTTTTTTTTTTTTTATTTTTTTTTTTTTTTTTTTTTTTTTTTCTCTGGGATCGTATTTTAAAAAAAAAAAAAAAAAACCTACTTTTACGAACATATCTCTCAAGGGTTGGTTGTCCCATTGGCATTTAATGGCTTTCTTGGCAAATGAACTGCAATTGTTCCAAGATGTCATCTTTCGGCCACAAGCAGCAATAAAAGAAGTTAAACAATGTCTAGCGTGAATTGGATGTCTCAGCCATTTGCATTAATTATATCTGGACCAAAAAATTTAACATATATGGCATATATAAAAGATTAATTAGTTTGGGATGATGGACTGTAATCACAGTGCCTCTCTGAAACAGAAAGCAACAGAAAGACAATTCATATGTAGTATTTCGACATGACTAATTAACGTACATGCAAAGATCGTCTAAAGGATTTCGACTCCTACTAATTACACATTAAGAGAAAAACAAAACAAAAAAACAAAAAAAAACTTATTGTTTATCGTTAGCAGAGGAAAATGCTTAATCCAAGGAAGTTATCTTCTTTATTAGCTGGCAGAAAATTACAATAAAGTACAGGAACATGACTAATCAGCCATTCACTTTTAATTTATTGAGAGGATACGAGGAGATACAAAGATAACTCCAAAAACATCCCTAGTGGAGAGGATCAAGTGGTCTATAACTTCCATAATTTTCTTCCATTTTATTTATGAGTACCATCCTTAGTTTATTGGGGAGTACTTTCATTAACCTTCAGGATAGCTTTTTCTTTTGTGAAGCAGATGCAGATACCTTGTGGACCACAAACTTTATAGTACGGGCAATTTTTCAAAAACAGACCACATTCGATATCGCGATGACAATGAATTACTTCTGCCTCAACTCTTGGAACCATTGAAAATGATACACCTGTTATTAATTAGTATTTCATTAGTCACTATGATCATATATAAAAAATATATATACTTAAGAGAGATAAAGACCATATAAAACAAAAACACGGAAAAAAATAAATAAAGAAAGAAAAGAAGAGAAGCTAGGGTTACTAGAGAGAAAGACTAACAAGTTGCAACAACTAAGACAATCAAGAAAGCCATTTTGAAAGAAGTCTTGTCCATCGTCTTCTGATTGTTGATGTTGGAGAGATCGTGATGGATCGGATGAGTTGAGAATTTTATTTGCTTGGTAATAATAGTTCAACTCCTTACTCAATATTTTATTGTGTGTCAGATTTTCATTTTTAAGGCAAGGAAAAACGAAAAATGGAAGGTCCAATAAATTTAGAATCTAAAGACAACCATAATCTAATTAATGACAATTCACACAATGAATGACTCTCTTTTCTTTTTAGGAAATAAAATCATTTGTTTTTGTAAAGTAATTAATAAATTCGATCTTTACAAACAAAGAAAAATTCAAACAATAAAAATGGGGTTTCGTTTCTATCCGTTTGTAGAGAAGGAAAGTTATTTCTTTGTAAAGTAATTAATGGAAACTTTATTTAGATTCATTCATTACTGAGAGATGAGATCATGGGACAATAGTCCCATTTCGGAATAGGACAAATTAGTTTCCTTTTGAGGTGTAACAACAATAAAATGGCAAAATTTGAACGCTTGAGGGTATTATTTCCCATTAAAAACGAAATATTTCCCTTTCATGTTATGAAACTGCCACAATAGATTGGAAGCACTAAATTGAGGGTTATCCAAGAAAATGCAGCTTATGGCAATCTGCCACTGTGTATCCGGGGCTTATGATAATGCCAAAAAATATGCATAAATTATGGGCTTAGGGTAACTTATTTCACGGATATGAATATCCAGGCCCACTAAACTCTTACACCGCAAAGCCATTTGTGCAGGCATTTTGAGAGAAAGAGCAACTACTATAGCAGCCACAATACTTCATGTCTTACCAAATTCTAATCACCCTTCAGTTTAAAGTAGTTATTTTCTTAATCTTTGTTTGAGGGTATTATTTTTTATCGGAAGTGACGCACAAAGAATAATTATCTTGTTGGGAAGTGGACTGTCGGCCCACAAGGCCTGTACCCTAAGGCCCAAGATTAGCCCATTAATTCAGTTTCTTTCTACTTGCGTAGTAGGAAATCAATTTTTATACAATTTAGTGTGCTTCACAAATTATATCTGGGTAATACTATAAATCTTTCTTGTGTCTTTTGTGTATCTATAAAAATGATATAGCTTTTAAAATTACCATT
>FXXK01000089.1:599627-616349 GCA_900184695.1 Betula pendula | reverse complement strand
TTGTGCGAAAAGAAATGTCACTATTAGTAGTTGGAAAAATGTATAGCCATAGTGGGTCAGTTCAACCTATTACCAAGAAATGCATCTATTGATTTATAATTAACGCACACGAATATGACGATGAGTTTGCAGAATCAAACATTTCCTCCGATATTTACGTTCTCTGGAAATGTGATTTTCAAAAATTTAGATTTTTAAAAATGTGACTATTTTCATGTTTGGAAATGATTAAAAATTTAATGGGATTCTCAAAATATGAGACTCTCATATTTGATTTACTATCATGCATCTTGTATAAATTTTTTTATTCTTCCCAAAACACCCTTATGCTACTCTATGCATAAGGCTATTTAATACAAAATGATTTAAAATTTAAACAAAAAAAAAATTATAAGAAAAAAAAACTATATATAAACCGTGCCTTTTCTTTTATTTCTTAATATATAAATTATCTATACTATTTGATTTATACAAATTTTACAAATGGTCACAATCAAACTAAAAAAGTGCCATTAAAAAATAATCATAACTATATCCAATAAAAAAAAAAGACTAAATAGTAGCATCACCTAGAGATTAGTGTCACCAAGAAAAATGTTTAGCACTTTATTTTTAAAAATGTATAGAATGTGTGTATTATTGTCATTTAAAATAAAATAAACATTTACAAAGCCAAGGGAATGTGAATTCCCACTTCTCTAGAAGGAAATCAATCCACATTCCCAACAAAATGAGGTTGGAAGGAATCTGCATTCTCTTAGGTATCTAGATTCCCTCTACTTACATGCAAAAACAAGAAAATAATCAATAAGACTAATGTTATATTCAGCATGTGATTAAACCCGCATTAGTCGTCGCTAAATAAATATTTATTGTTAATTTTTTTTAACATCATAATCTACCTCCCATTTATCTCTCTCATCATTTTCTCTCACTAACATATAGGCGGTGCCGTTGTGGGCATGTGTATTTTGTTGTTGAAATAAAACACCATTTTTTAGTGTTCTTTCAACATTTTAGACGTGGAAGCATGGAAAGTTGGTAACAATGTGAAACAAGTAAACAACCAGTCCAACATTATTGGAGTTGCGTTTTATAATTTCCAACAGTCACAAATGACATAGATCATTAACCCTCTCAAACTTGTTTGGGCGCAACTACTGGATCTAACTTTTATTATTAACACGAAACCGAAAAAATTATGTTCAGGGAAAAAAAAAAATTCCAAAGAATAACTTTTTAGATGTGAATAATGGGTATTGTTTACGCACATCTAACTTTACAGCAGAATTTATTCTTCTTTGTTAAAGTATTATTAAATGATTAGATTTATTTTTTTTATTAGCTTAAATTTTTAATATAAATAATAATTTGATTAGTATAAAAGTAAATAAATTCAAACATTGTTTTCATCATTTACTAAATATAGATTTAAAAGTCCTCTTTTTCTTTTTCTCTCTACCACTCATTTAACGTTGATTCAGAGAATTATTGCTCAAGCTTGACTCTTTGGTAAAGCTTTCCAAATTCCAATCAAACATTTGAAGTCGTCGTAGAGGGAAGTGCAGTAGGAGAGGCTTCTTCCAGTTGGTGGCTAGCGAACAATAATGCAATAGGTGAGGCTTCTAGTTGCTAGAAGCAACTACCTAGCAATTGCAACCAAAAGTCTTTTTCTTTTTTCTTTGAATCATTAACTATCTCGTGATTTATATAAATTTAATCACTTAATTAATATTTTAATATTTTTTAATAAGTGAAGTTCAACACATAAAATATTTAATTAGAATTGAACATAAATTGTAAAGTCATAATTCGAACTTATAATCTCTACTCTTATACTATATTAAATTACTATTTATCTAAAAAATCTAAAAAAATAGGTGATAATTTAACATTTTTACATATATACATCTGATTCAAAAATATCTAACAAATTTCATATCCATACTTGATTTAAGGAAATAAAGATTATATATGATTCTAGTGTTTGAATTGTTTGTCATACTTCAATATCAACGCTCAATTAAAAATTGTTTTAATTTTAGTTTTTAATGTTTTAAAACCTACCTCGATGTTACCGTTAATTTCGTTGGTCATTAGTCAGAAAACATTGGGCATTTTTGGCAAACGATTTTAATTCTAATAGGGGAATTGTTGCCTTTTGATGTGATATAAAGTAGAGAGAATGTTGTAAATTTTTTGTATGAAAAAGTGAAATTTTTTATTTTTTAGTAAATATTTTATTTGAATGGTAATAAAAAAATGTTTGATGTGATATAAAAAGTAAAAAAAATTGTTAAAAAGTAATTAATATGATATAAAAAGTATGAATATTTTTTTTTTTTGAGAATTGAAGTAGAATTAAAATTGAAATTGAAATTGTTTGCAAAACAGGGCACGTGAGTTTCCTTTTCAACGGAAGGCAATTCTATTCATTTGAATTGAATAATGTCAGATCCATTGGGTGAGCAAGGACGACCGTCCAGCTAGCACTTTGATTAGTCAGCCTGAATTATTGCCGCCCTCTCTTTTATTTATTATCTTCCTTCACATTCCAATTTCTATTGCCTTTTGTATTTTCTATTGTGCTCTTGTTGTAGAGTGTGTTTAATATTATAATTTTATAAATAAAAAGTATGATTTAAAATTAAATTACATAAAATAAATTGATTGAGACTGGGATTTGAAAATGTCATTGCTTAGGCTTTTGCTCTAGTTGAATTATTTATACTGTTCTCTTTGAGCCTATAAGCTCAATGGTTACTTATGAGTGCGAACACTATGATCAAAGGGTCTTAGGTTCGACTCATGAGAAACGCGCTCTCGAGGCATAGGTTAAAAGGAGACAAAGCCTTGAGGGCATAGGCCCAAAGAGGATAGCATGCGTAATCTGATCAGAGATAGAGGCCTGAGCTGTGACAGAAAACATAAAAAATATGTATTTTCAATTGTATGAAATGAGGTTCTTATTTTAAAATGCATAATTTTAAAGTGTAAACTATGATTTTAAAAGTCAAATTGCGATTTTGTTAAACGTTTAATTGTAATTTTAAAAATCAAGTTTTGAAATTACATTTTAAAAATCGTAAATTCAAACAGATCTATAGGTTTCAGGATATCCTAGGCCATGATGATTTCAGCCAAATTGCGCTTCACTGGATAATTCAAAAGCATTCAAAATCCTTTTTATTCTAATAGAAGATATCTACTCCTTAGGTTTTCATGCAATTTCAATTTAATATTTAAGTTTTTAATTTCAACAATTAAGTTTCAAATAGGTAATTCTATTAAATTACTGTTCAATTAATTAACAGTATGTCACATCAAAACAATCAATTAATGTTATGTGACTCTGTTTAACACGTCATGTGCCAATCTTACGTATCACATGACACAATTACTTTAAATTACCAAAATATTCTAAATATTAAAAAAACAAAAATTAAAGAAAGGTTAAAAACAAAATTTTCATTGATGTTATAATTTTAATTTAAATTAAACGTGCCAGATAGCACATAAGTTGGCACATGCAATGTTAACCGAGATCCACCTCACATTTATTGATTGGGTTGAAATAGCATATTGTTAATTAACTAGCTAGTAAGTTGACATAAGGACTTATTTTAATTTTTAATTTTTTTTAAAAAATAAAGATCTAATTGTCCAAATTAAAAACCTAATAATTAAATTGAAATGACAACAAAACTTAAGGATCAAGTTTGATTTTTTCGTTAAGTTTTATATTGGGACGCAGCCGCTTTGAAAATGAAGGCTTGTAGGGCATGGTCATCCACATTGGAAGTCATTCGGCGGCCTGTTGTTGATCTTTTGTAATTTGGTTCAAGAAAGGAAGGCAAAAAAAAGTGGTTTTCATAGCTTTAGTCAAACATCGAATGAATGGAAACCAGGAGAACAAAGAAATGAAAAAAATGGAATATGATATTCAAGATTTTAATAGTATTTGTGAATTGTGAGAGAACAAGGCTGCCTGCCTAACGTGTGCCCTAAGGACATGATTTCTACGCCAAACAAAATCATTAACCCAAGCTCAAGCAGACATGAGTCATATGCAGAGTTGTTATCAATCAAGTCTTATAATATTTTAGGGAAAATTGTATGAATGGTTCATAGGGTATTACATTTAGACAAATAACTCTTTAGAGCTTAAAAAATGATAAATTACTTCCCGTGGTATGCTTACGTAACAAATAATTCCGTCGGTGCAATTTTTAATCATTTTTTTCATTGGAGTCATTATGAAACTAAAAATTTACAAAACGAATATAAAAATAAAACAAGAAAACAAAAAAAGAGTGATGAGGTAATCATTTAGCCAAAGAAGGGTCGATTCATTTCATCTCCTTGTTGGGATGGTTTAGCCACCCTTCTGGTGGTCTTAAGGTTAGTTCGGCCACTCACTAACTTATTTGAGATTGGCCAATTATCCTTAATGCTTTTTATTATTATTAATATTATTATTATTATTATTTTCTATCTTTTAAAATGTGTAATTTCACAATGTCCCCAAGAGAAAATTGACCAAAATTTATACAGTGAGTTATTTATTACCTACCAAACTTTAGAAGCTATTTGTGAAAGGATCAAACCCCTTGACTAATTTTATAATTTTACCTAATATTTATGTGGAGTGGAAGAAACTAATAAATCTTCAATAGGAGGAATACGTACCATCACCATCACAACAAAATCATTTCCGCTTTAGACACACAACATGATACCATCTTCTAAACAACTAAAGAAGATCCGTCTTATAGCAACAAGTTATTTGAACATAATTTGCTTTTACTTTTTTTTTTTTTTTTTTTTTTTATCCCTACTTTTTAAAGTGTCAACAACTTATAGAAAAACTCAATCCTCTCACCCTTTTTCTTTCGTTTTTTCGTCCTCACCAATAATAATTCACCCTTTTCTTTTTTCTTTTTCTTTTTCTTTTCGCCCTCACCAATAACTACCCATGATTCATCATCATACAAGATCCTAATAACGTGGTTCATGCTTTCCAGCCGAAAGCCACTATAATTAATAATAATCCTACGGGGGGACGTTCATGAGTGGAGGTAAAAGATCAAATAGGTCAAAAACTGAAAACGCTTTAAACAATTCAATGCGTTCATATTTTTTCTTCGTAGAAAATTTTGCTTTTTTTTTTTTTTTTTTTCAAGTAATCTTTAAGTTTCTATAGTAAGATAAAGTTTTCTTTATATGGAGTTGAGATAATTTTTAGTATATTAAATTGATATGTGTTTAAAATGTAAAAGAAATTTAAATACTGATTGAGACTATCATATCAACATTATAGGATAATTACAAAATAAAAACGTAATTTATTACTTTATGGCATTATTCTTTAATAATCTTATGAATAAGAATAATGCTACTTAGACTCCGTTTATTTTCACAAAGAATGATTTCACATAAAATATTTTTTGATGTTTGACTCATATGAATGAGTAGTTCAAATTCAAAAAATGGTTTTTCGGTTTTAAAAATTATAAATTATTTTATGGGAATTAAAAAAAAGGTTTTTCCAGTTAACTGAAAATATTTTCGGTTTAACCATGATTTTCAGTCATACCAAATACAAAAAAATAAGGAAAATGAGAAATTTCAGAAAGCCCCCTAATGTTTAAACACTCTCATTTTGGTCCACTAAACTTCCAATTTTCATCACTTAGCCCAATTTGTAGTTAAATCTTATTAAAATTTTCAAAATAACTCTCTTATTTTTAGGAAAAAACAATAAAAAAAATTGCAAGGATTTAGGCGTTGGTCAAGATTTAACGAAATTAACGAAAATACCTACGCTTGAATCTTTGATTTTTTTTTTTTATTTAAAAAAGATGAGTATTTTGAGAATTTTAACAGGATTTAACAAAAAATCAAGCTAAGTGACAAAAATTAGAAGTTTAAAAGACCAAAATGAGAATTTTAAAAAAGGAAAAAATGCAAAATTAGTTCCTGTGGTTGGCCTAAATTACAGATCACTCCTTATGGTATAAGAAAAAAAATTTAAAGGTCCCTGTGATTAGCCAAAATAACAAATAACTCCCTAAAGTAAATTTCCGTCAGTTATTTTAACAGAAATTGTTAGTCTGTCATATCAGACCAATAGGATGGTGTGCTATTGTTAAAATGACTGATGTGACAGACTAATGGTTTCTATTAAAATGATTGACAGAAATTTGCTTCAGGGAGTGATTTGTTATTTTGGCCAACTACAGGGATCTCTGAATTTTTTCTTATATCACAAAGAGTAATCTGTAATTTAGGTCAACTACAGGGACTAATTTTATATTTTTCCATTTAAAAAATTAGGGAGGACATTTCAAAACGGTTGAAAGTTCAAAGGGACTTTCTGAAGTTTCCTTTTAAAAAACTATTTTATATTAAAACAAACGGAATCTTAATAGACTGTTATACGGTTGCCATACAATTTAATTGTATGGAGTAAAAATCAATCATTAAATCATTATTTGTGAAAAAAAAAAAATTAATTTTTATTATCATATCATCTAAATTATATAATAATCGTATAACATTCTACTAAATAACACATCTCAATCGAAAATATTTGACTGTATTTGTTTATTCAATTTTCCTTCGAAAAAACGTGGTGTGTCTCGTGGCATGTAAACCGCTGATTAGTTTCGACGAAAAAGCAAAGCCGGCCCTAAACGAAGGAATAAAGAAAAGAAACCCAAAAAAGTAAAAAAATAAAATAAAAAAGCTGACAATCTGAGAGGAAGGCGTGGCTCTTGACTGGGCAAAGCTGCGGTTGATGTTTTGTCTGATAGAAGAAAGCAATCTCAGCCGTTGAGACATTCCCACCAATTCCATCCAACGGTACTCCTCGGGAATCGTGAATTGGATCTCATACCTAGGTACGGCCTCCACCGTCGGCTGTTTCTATTATTCTATTCGGGAAATAACTTTAACAAGTTGTCCAACGTGTCACACGTTTCACCTGACGATCAACTTGTCTCTCCCCTCAACCGTGGGATCAAAATCCTATTGATTAGTTACTCTGAGAACGGATAAACCTGATTCGTTCTCCCTCCCCATCCCCATACGGTCCACATCCCACCAAGCACCTCGTGAAAACCACGACATCGATAACATGTCCAAACCTAACCATCATCCCCTGCACCATGTGATTGCTTTTAACATCCACCACCACTACACACGTGGTCCCCACACCGGAAAACGTATCGACCTTTTCTAGATCTCCATGTTTATCAACAGAAATAGAAAAAGGAAAAGTAGAAAAAAGCACCTTTGGCGCCTCAAGGAAAATGGTATAATAATATCTAGAAAGTCCGCCACGTGGAAACGTGCAAGCAAGGGCAAGTTGCGTTTCTAGGGATGGCTACAAGCCGACATGACAATCGAATCTCGAATCAGACCGTGGATTAATTCAGTGGCTTGGCTACGTTAGACTTGGACATGTTTTGGGTCATGAATGTGTGTCTGTTTTGGTTTGGCCTGGTCGTTGCTTCTGGAACCCGCTCGGCGCGCCGGTCATTGTATTCGGTTGTGGATGAGTATTTAGGACGTGGACCAGCTAGAATAGGTGGGTCCATTAGTGAGAGAAATGTGAGGGATCTGGAATAGGCATCGTTTTTTTTTTTTTTTTTCCGCTGTACTATATCGTAGGGCTTGGGGTTTCCGACAATGCTGAAATAGTACGATCGATGTGTACAAAACGAGGGACTTTGGACCAGGTTGTCTCCAGGCCAGCAGATATTTTTACAGTCTGAACAAACCACACACTTGGCTTGGGTGTGGCGAGTGGTCTGTATATTCGCATTGGTTTTAACAATTTTTTTAAATCTAAAATAGCAAATTCAATAAAGTTAAAGGTTTTCAACTTTTCAAATACACTTCACGTCTATTTTTGTTTTTATTAATATTTAAATAATTTTCTTTATTTTTTTTGTTCATAAAAGAAAAAAATTTATTCCAAAACAAAAAATAAAGAAAGAAATAAATAAATGAATACAAATTATTTGCTATTGAAGAAGCACTGCAATCACAAAAACAAAGTTATAGAGTTTAAGCTATTTTATGGTTAAAATTTTATTTTATTATATTTAATAATATATATAATACAACATTATTTAAATTTTTTAAATAATGTAACAATATTATTTAAATTTTAGATACCACATAGCATTATATGTGCGGTTTGATAGGTGAAATAAAATTTGACAATGAAACCACTAATAGAATGTGCAGCGCATGCTATGGAGAGTTTCTATCTTAATTATAGATATCTGCCAGTTTACAAAAGTCAATGCAAATCCTGTTCTGTTTAAAGGCTTTGATGTCCCCTATTTGATTGCTTTTTGTGGATGAGGAAATGATATCAGGCTATTTAAATTTTATTGAAATTTGGACGGCAACATACTTCACCTGCTCGGAGTTGATAAGTCTCACTCCTTCCCCCCCCTCCCCTCCAACCTTTTTTTTCTTTACATATTTCATATATTTGGACAAAAATTTTATAATTGAAAAATTATTTAGAACTCTAACTTCTATTAATTCATGTACAACTTTAAATATGGAACAGATTTATTCTGAGCAGACTAAATTTAAAACATAGTAACTAAATTTTCATCAATTTTATTTTTTCGATAGTGAAAGATAGTTTACCACATGGATCTACTCCTTATCAACCTTAAAGGTCAAGAGACAACATATCTTCAACCCAAAGGCCAAAACAACAAAAACAATAACAAAATAAAAAAGAAAAAGTCCCACTTTCTTAAATTGTTTAAATTTCAATAAAATTTAGCTGACCTAATCTCAACTCTCAAGGATCCGAATTTATGAGGTTAACTGCCACTTGCATTGGCTGTGCTTACTGCTAAGAGGTTTAGAAAATAAAACAAAACAACAACCTTAACTATTGTGTGTGGCCCGTGGGAGAAGTAATTGAGAGCATAAGCAGAGACTAGAAATTTAGGAAAATAGGAAAGCAATACAATGTGCTATGAGATATGAATATTATTATTATAATTTTGGTAATGACAACCGAGAAGATGGGTCAGTTAGAGAACGTTGTAAAGGTTTTAAATGTGTTGTATATTATTCCTTCATGTGACACCGATCCCACTTACTATGATTTATGCTTTCAGGTGTAGCAGAATTGGCCATCATCATCATCACCAGCCATTGCGCAATCAATTACCTACAATTTTCGTCAACCTAATCCTTTTTGGAAAAAACCTCCACACCACCCTGTCAAATCCCATTCCAAACCACATGCCCAACTTTACCTAAAAGGTCCAAAACACCCCCCTACCTTCCCCCAATTTATTTTCCTACCAAACAAACACCGCCCTAGTCACCAACTGCCCCCCCCCTTACACTAAATCTCCCTCAGCCGAGCCGAGCCAAAAGAAAGAGCCAAGGACAAATGGAAAGAGCCTATGTCGTGATTGACTAGGCAGGCATGTGGGCCCCCCAATTACCCGGACTTCAAGACGAAATTAAAACCAGTTTAATAGTGGAAACCCCCGACACGAAATTAGAAAAAGAGCGAGGCGTCCGTGATGGCCTAAGGATTCGCTCCTTCCCACGCGCCTGCGTCACCATCATCGACCCACGCTCTCTCTCGTCTCTCTCTTTCTCTCTCCAACTTTCTCTCTCTACCTTGTCCCCTTATATAAGGTTCCTCTTCGCTTTAGCGCACTTCATCACCACTTCCTCGGATTATCGCAACAATTTATCGGAAACACATTTCTCTTTCTGTCTTTACTATATTTTCATTTTTATAATGTCTAGCTTTGTGGAGGGCCGAAACGATAAGAAACGGGTCCGAGGCGACTCGGACGAGTTTTCCGAGTCGGACTCCCCCGAGGTGAAGCGTCTCAGGGAAGACCTTCTGGGCTTCCTCGACGACACGGAGCCCAATCCGATGATTCAGGACCTCGACTCTGTCATGAAGAGCTTTGAGGAAGAAATCTCTCAGGCTTGTACTTCTTCGCCGGTCCCGGTGGTCGATCTGACGGACTCCGGCGAGTCCCAACCGGAGCTTGGGTACCTTCTGGAAGCTTCTGACGACGAGCTCGGTCTGCCGCCTTCTGGGAATTCTTTAGGTGATGAGGTGAAGAACTCAGACACCGAGTTGGGCCGGGTCTCGTCCTATTCATCCGGAATCGGCGAGCTTTGGGGGTTCGAGGATCAGATTCCGGGTTATTACTCCTTCGAGTTTGGTGCCGGGATCGGGTATGACAATACTAGCGAGTACGTCGCGTTTGATGGGCTGTTCGAGCACTCCGATGTATATTTCGATTCGTCCGATGTTTCGGACCCCTCATGGCGGCATGAAACTTTGCCAGCACAATAGTAAACCGAAAAAAAAAAAAACGAAAAGAAAAGAAAAAACCAATGCCTTTCGGGCTTACGGATTATTATGCGTCTCCAAGTTGTAAATTTTGGTTTTTGTTCTTTATTTTTTAATTTTTTATAACAAAAGAAGCTAAAGGAAATATATGTAGGACTAGGAGTCTAGGATGATATATTGATATGCCAATCTATGAAGCACGTTGGACAGATCTATTTCTAGTATTCTGGTTAAAAGGAAAAAGAAAAAGAAAAAAATCTCTGTTGTTTCTTTTGCAATTGAGATCCGGTGGTATTGCAAATAAGGAAAATGCTACTTTTTCTATCGATGCATTCAACTCATGTAAAAATATTTTAATTTTTTTATTTGAAAAACATAAGAAGAGTTGGATGTTGAATATTTGAGTTGGACACCAAGTATCTTAACAAATAATTTATTTTATTTGAATCTTCAGTGATTGACGTGACCCCTCCGATCTATTATTTAAAGAGTAATTTTATAAGTTTCTCTTACTTACTTACGTGGTAATTTTTAACATTATTATTTGAACAAAAATTTAATAATGATTATTAATTTTTTTTTTTAAAAAAAAAAAATTGTCATATTTCATTTATAATCAATTTGAAACATAGAATTTTTACATCAAAGTATAAAATACAAACAAACATAGTACAAAATTATAAAATTATATAGTCATAAATTTGGACAAAATCATAAAACAATTTATGACTTCAATTTTTGCTGACTTATGAGCAAATTTACACCGAGTAAACTAAATTTGAAATATGGATAACTCAAATTCTCAACCTTTTATTTTTCGGCTATGAGAGATAAATTTTCACATTGATCTACATCTCATTAACCCTAAAGGTTGGGAGAAAAATTATCTGCACATAGGATGAGAGAAACAAAAACAGAAAAAAAAAATAATAAACATAAAATAAAGGCACGGAGCAGATGCACCGACGAGAGTCGATACGAACAATGAGACTAATCGATTGGGACAAATTTGGGGCTGAGAACTACGAGAGATGGAGGAGGCCTGTCATCATGGGGTAGAAAAGAGGTTGATAAAGTTACTGTGTCGGGATAGGACCTCCAAAGATTAAAAGTGCTTTCGAAAAGACGAAAATGAAAGAAAGAAAAAGAAAATAGAGGAGAAGGAAAGAGGGAGTAAAGAGGGAGGGGGGGAGGTCCCAAGGCCAAAAGTTTTTTATCATATTATTCTTGAAGAGGAACAAACTCAATGATGATTTTAAAAATTATATTATTCTTGAAGAAAAATAAGAGAAACACCAGAGTGACTCGTATAATTACTTTTATTTGGGGTGCCCCCCCCCCCCCTCCCCCTCTTTTTTTTTTTTGCATTTGTTGTCATGAGTTGAAATCAATAGCTGAAATAAATTTTATTAGAGCATTTTTATCTGGTTCCTTACTATAGAGATTTTCCTACTTTAAAGAGTCAAAATGAATTTTGGACAATTTTATTGCTCTCATCCGGCTCCCTACTTTGAGAAAAAAAATAGAGAGTATGAATGGGCGTCGGTCGCTTGAGGGAGATTTAGTGTAAGGGGGGCATTGGTGATGAGTAGGCGGTGTTTGTTTGTAGGAAATAAAGTTGGGGAAGGTAGGGCCGTGTTTTGACCTTTCTAGGGTAAAGTGGGGCAGGTGGTTTGGAATGGGAGTTTGACAGAGTGGTGTGTGGAGGTTTTTTCCAAAGAAGTGTAGCGTGACGAAAAATTCGTATAGGAATTGATTGCGCATGGTGGCTGGGTGATGATGGATGATGGTCCAATCATTCTGGCTGACCACCTGAAAGCGAGTAATAGCATAGTAAGTGGGGAGTCGGGTGTCACGATGAAGGGATAACGATACAGACACATTTAAACCTTTACAGCGTTCGTGCGTAACTGACCCATCTCTCGGTTGTCATTACCAATGATTAGTAAATTACTAGTATTCATATTCGCGCAGGTAGCACTGTGTTATGCTTCCGGTCTGGTGGTTCCCTAAACTTCGTGAGTCTCCTGCGTGCAGCTCGCTCCCAGAGTTTACCGTCGTCTCGCGCGCCCGCGGCGCCCGACGCGGCACAGAGACTAGGGTGTCAACCGGGTCGGGTTGTGTCTGTTGTTCCTGCTGAGTGTTTTACCTCTTAGCAGTTAATGCACGCCAATGCACAGTGGCAGGTCGCTAACTCCATAGAGATCTGTCGGATGTCCTTGACGCAGGCTGGATGCTACCGGTCAGCTCGGATCGTTTACTGAATTTGACATATCGTAAGAGCAAGGGTGGGACTGTTTGTCTTTTCGTTGCCGGCCGTGATTTCGGTTGACCCGTGGTGTTTTGTTGTTTGGGGCCGGGGCGGGCCTGGTTGGGGTTGGGCAGACGGACTAGTGTGTCTCTTTGACCGTTTACGCCCCGCCGTTAGGTTTCGATAAGGAGTAGGATCCATGTGTAAACGTATCTTCACTATCGAAAAAATAAAATGGAGATGAAAAATTTTAGTCTACTATGTTTAATTTCTACTGCTCAGGAAGTAAATGCTGTTCCAGAGTATTTAAAGTTGGTACGCATTGGAGATTAATAGAAGTTAGAGTCTAATTAATTTTTAATTATAAAATTTTTGGTCAAGACTATACTGAAGATATTAAAGAACAAAAAAGGTTGGAGGGGAGGGGGGGGAAGGAGTGAGACTATCAACTCCGAGCAGAGTAGAAGTTATGTTGCCGTGGCCATAATTTACAGCATAAAACAATTTAAAGTAGCGCTGAGTTCATTTCGCTTCATCCACAAAAGCAGATGCAAATAGGGGACATCAAGGCTCTCTCTGAAGCGCACAGGAAGCGGAGTTGGGCTGCAGGGGGGTCGGACTGCTCTCTGGCTGAATGGTCAGATACCTTATATTTAAGATAGAAAGCTCGTCCATAGCAGTGCGCTGGCACACTCGTGGCTCATAGTGGCGTGTCACTGTCAAATTTGGTACTTGGCCGTCAGCCGGTGTCTGTGCACGCAGCCGCAGGGAGCGTTAATAGGCTATGTGGTTTTTATTTCTAAAAATGTTAAACTAATATTGTTAGCATTATTTAAAACCGGCAGCGGTGCGTCGGCCGGGCGACCCGGCGCTGCAACGGGTCTGCGGCGGTCCGCGCGCGCGGCCACGCGCGCGCGCCGGGCGCGCGCGCGCCGAGCGCGGTGTCAGTAGCGATTCGCGTAAGGGCAGGCCGAATGGGTGAGCACTGAGGAAAGACACAGCATGGTGGGGCTAACCAGTCAGGGGTGCGGCGCGAGTGCTTAAACGTGCGTCCCAGCCGGGCTCAGGCCGCTCCTGTTGTGTGCGCCGCGTCTGGCCGCGAGGGCGTTCTCGGGGCCCCGAACGGTACGCCAGGCGCGGACGCAGCTGTGTGCGCCGGCGGTCCGCGAGACGCCGGTATTTATTTCTTTCTTTATCTTGTTGTTTTGGAAGTAAAATTTTTTTATTTTATGAAACAAAAAAATAAAGAAAATTATTTAAATATTGGAATAAAACACAACAATTGAGACGTGAAGTGTATTTGAAAAGTCGTGTGGGGAGGCAGGAACGCCGCCTTTCGGCGCGCTACGCAGGTGTGTATGGATGTGGCGGCTGGCGTGTGTAGGAACGCTGTGCAAAAATTGTTTAAAACCAATGCGACTCGGCGGTACCGTCGGCGGCGCGGCGCACCCACCGGCGGCGCGCGCACGCAGCTGTGGGGCGCGTGTCTGGCGCGCAGAGATCCGCGGAAACGGCGCGCACGAGCCGCGTGCAAGCCGCCGGCGCCGGGCCGCGCTGGCGCGGGCGAGCCGCGCGGCCTGGGCGGCAGGATCGTCGCCGTCGTCCGGCGTGCGTGTCGGCGGCTCCCCACCACGCCGCGCCGCGCCCCGCCCGCCGCGCTATTTCAGGCATTGTCGGCGGCGACGCGCCGGCGAGCGCCCCGTATCGCGAGGGTGACTGGAGGCTACAGCAGCACACAGAAGAGACGCACGGCGACGAGAGCGAAGAGACCGAGACGAACGACGATGGCGTACTTCCAGATCCTCACATATCTCTCACTAATGGACCCACCTATTTCTAGCTGTGCACGTCCTATCACAGTACTCCATCCACACACCCGAATCAATGACCGGCGCGCGAGCGGGGTTCCAGGCGCACACGACGCGGCCGCAGCGCAGGCCAGCGAGACCGCGGAGGGCTGGGACGGCCAGGAGCGGACACCGACGCGACGTCGACCGCCGCGCAAAACATGTCCAGTCTAACTAGCCAAGCGCACCTGAATCTAATGCCACGGTCTGATTCGAGATTGATGTGTCATGTCGGCTTGTATCCATCCCTAGAAACGCAACTTGCCCTTGCGTTGCACGGGTTTCTCACGTGGCGGACTTTCTAGATATTTTGTATACCTTCCTTGAGCGCCAAAGGTGCTTGTTTTCGCTCAACTTTTTCCTTTTTCGTTTTCTGTTGAGTAAACATGGAGATCTAGAAAGGTCGATAGTTTTCCGGTGTGGGGACCAGCGTGGTGTTGTTAGTGGTGGTGGATGTTAAAAGCACAGGTCACATGTGCAGGGATGACTGTTAGGTTTGGAGCATGGTTTATCGATGTCGTGGGTTTTCACGAGGGTGCTTGGGTGGGAGTGGACCGTTATGGGATGGGGGAGGGAGAACGCAATCACGGTTTTATCCGTCTCTCAGTTAGATAACTATCAACTCCAGTCGCACTTTGTCCCCCACGGTTGAGGGGAACAAGTGTTGATGCGTCAGGTGAAACGTGGTGACACCGCGTTGGAACAACTGTCTAAAGTTATTTCCGAATAGAATATAGAAACAGCCGACGGTGGAGCCGTACCTAGGGTATGAGATCAATTCACGATTCCCGAGGATTACCGTTGGATGGAATTGGTGGGAATGTCTACAACGGCTCGAGATTGCTTTCTTCTAGTCAGGACAAGAACATTGCACCGGCAGCTCTTGCCAGTCAAGAGCCACGCCTTCCTCTCAGATTGTCGGCTTTTTTATTTTATTTTTTTTAACTTTTTTGGTTTCTTTCTTTTATTCCTTCGTTTAGGGCGCGGCTTTGCGGGTTTTTTTCGTCGAAACTAATCGCGGTTTAGCATGCCACAGACACACCGACTTTTTTTCGAAGGAAAATTGAATAACCAAAATACAGTCCATATTGTCGATTGAGGATGGTGTGTATTTAGAATAAAAATTAATTTTTTTTTTTTTACAATAATGACATTTAATGAGTGATTTTTACGTCCATACAACTTAAACGGTGTTTATTTGGCGGGGCCAACAAAAAAACCCTGTGGTTATAACAGTCTACTTAAGATTCCGTTTGTGTTTTGATATAAAATAGTTTTTAAAAGGAACTTCAGAAAGCCTTTTGGAACTTTCAACGTTTTGAAATATCCTCCCTAATTTTTTAAAGGGAAAGAATATAAATTAGTCCATGTGTCGACCTAAATTCCAGATGTACTCTTTGTGATATAAGAAAAATTCAGAAGTCCCTGTAGTTGGCCAAAATACAAATCACTCCCTGAAGCACAATTTCTGTCAATCATTTTGTAACGAAGAACCATTAGTCTGTCAATCAGTCATTTTAACATAGCACACCGATTGCCTATTGTTAAAATGATTGACATGACAAACTAACGGTTTCTGTTAAAATAATTGACGAAAATTTGCTTCAGGGATTGATTTGTTATTTTGGCCAATCACAAGGACCTCTGAGTTTTTTCTTATACCATAAGGAGTGATTTGTAATTTAAACCAACCACAAGGACCAATTTTACATTTTTCCATATATATTATTCAGTCTTAAATTCAATGAATATTTTTATTACCGCATTATAAAAAATAAATAAAAAATAATAATAAATAAATAAAAACTGAAAATTAATGTAGCAAATCTATTTATTCGGTGCCATGGAATCTAAATTCTGGACTCTATTTTTTTTGTTGCGAGGAGTGCCATCCGTTTGATCTGTAATCCAATTAATGCCCGAAAGTGATATAATAACATATACTTTATAAAGTATAAAGGTATTTTTTGTATCTCGTGTTTTAAGTAAAATGATCAAGGAAAAAAAAAGGGAAAAATTCGTTAGAGGTATTTGAGATATGACTTTTTTATCAAATCATTCTAAAAATTTTTTAATTTATTTAAATTTTGGCAATTTACCTTTAAAAGTTTCGATTGTTATTAAATAGATTTTCAATGAGGAGTGCTAGAATATTTATTAAAAATTATTTTAGAGAATTAACTAGCATTATTTATTTATTTTTTAAAATCAAATGGAGCCAATCTCTTCATTTTATTTATTTTTTAAAATCAAAT
>FXXK01000089.1:563452-598463 GCA_900184695.1 Betula pendula | reverse complement strand
ATCCTATGCAATTGTGTCTGCCCATCGCAACTTGATTGATTGTACCATCACATGCTAATAAGTTTGCACTTATCAAGATTTGTTCCCATATTGCTTTCATGGCCTCAAGATCTCCTGTAATTATCTTGCTCGACTGCACTTAACATGAAATTAATAGCAGCTTTTGATGAAATCTACTTACCCAAGCAGGTGCTCGGACAGCTTATGATTAACAAAAAAAAAAAAAGAGAAAAAAAAAATTATTGGATAATATTACATATTACACTTTTATTATCAAATCCCAATTACTCTAACCAAAAAGGGAAAGGACACTTTCTAGTTAGGCCAACCCCACTCAAAAAGACATGGGCTCAAGCCTAAGTAACTGAATATTGGCCCTGCTACTTGTACGTGATTGGGCCTTCATCCCTTGTATGATGGGCCTGGAGGTGTTACTCACAATTTCTACTCTCTGTTTAATGAACTTTTTTCCTGGCAAATCAGATTCACAATATCTAATCAACTAATCCAACTTATAGTACATATGCGCAGAACTGGAATATTAGGGGGAGGGGGGGATTAAAAAAATAAAAAATTTGGAGATAAAAATTAATTTTAGGGGTCCATTTTATAAAAAATACATAAAATTTAAAAAGAGTTTTTCAAATTTTGAAAGGTTGGGGTGTTCCGCCCCTCATAGAATATATATCTTAACCGAAAAAAGAGAGGAAAATAAAGGGTTAAAGACATTTTTCTTTTAGAATGGCAACAAATAATTTTATTTTTTTAAAAAAAATAACTTTACTATATAAACTAGTTTTTTTTTTTTATAATTTTTTATAATTTTTAAGTAGGGGTTTCCTGCTTTAATAAGTGTTTCTCAGCTTAAAATAATAAGAGAAATTTGGTTAAAATCCTTGAGGTCTTGCTTAATTTCAATTTACTTATTGCATTTTTTAAATTAACAATTAACTTCATAAGTTTTTCATAGTTTTCAGTTCACTCCTATTAGAAATTGCTTAAATGATATTAATTACCACATAAACAGTTTGGCATATTAAAAAATTAATTTTAAATTATATTAAAAAAAATAGACAATTTTTTTTAAAAAAATAAAAATAAAAGGCCGAAATCCTCCTAAAGGTGGCTCACCCCAAAAGCCCTATGGGAAGAAAAGGGTGGTCCGAACAGCCAAGAGATTTTGGGCCACCCTTCTTTTTTTTTTTTAAAAAAAAGAATAAACGAATTCTTGTAATTTTTAGAATTAGTTTTCCTAACACATGGCAAACTATCTACATAGTATTAACGGGGCTCATGCTATGTAAAAAATTATATAAGGTTATATTTGGTACGCGGAATGATTATTTTATTAAAAAAATAAATATATTTTATTAGAAATAGAAAAATGTGTAATGGAGTAGAATTAGAATAATCATTGTTATGGTTATGAGGGAATGACTATTTCAAGTATTAAAGTATATATATACTTTAATATCAATACTATTTTATTTTACTTATTTCATTCTTAATAAAAACTATTCATTTTTTTTTAATGGAATTATTTCGCATACCAAAGTAACATAATTAATTTTCAATGTAATGATTGAATTGAAAAACGCAAAAATCTTGTGGATTGTCGGATTCGAAAACTCATGGAATAAATTGAAATCATGCGAAAAATTCTAGAGTTTTGACCAAATAACCAAAAAAAAAAAAGAAAAGAAAAAAAGATGTTCCTAAACTATGGTTTCTGGGCATCAGTTAATATTCTTTTCAGTAACGATGTCAAAAATGTCTTTAAGTTTTTGTTCTTTTTTTTTCTCTCTCTCTCTCTCTCTCTGTGGCAATTGAGATAAGTAATATAATTAAAAATGCTTGATCTAACTGCTTTGTCTTTACTTTTATAAATTATTTCCAACTTATCTGTAATATTTTAACCGTCATTGTCTAACAAAAAAAATTAAGCATGATTCTTGCTTTACGAATAGAGTTTTCCTTTCAATTATATTAGAGAAAATTCTTCAAACCCCATTTATTAAATTAACTTCTTACAGCAAGTGAATCACATGCTCTGAGAATTCGTATCATTTTAATAAATTAAGTTTGAGAATCACATGTTCTTTCCCTTACTTATAGGTCACCTCATCAACGAGCAGAAGCCTTGTCTATATTTTCTCATGTCTGATACACGAGTGCTAGCGAAAAATGTTCGGATCTGAATAGATGCATATATCTAATTATCCAAAGAAACAAAGAAAATAAATTAATTACCTTCTGATAAATATAAGACGCCTCAAGTCTTCAACAGCCTAATATTCCGTTTGGTTAGAAAGAAAAAAAAAAGAAGAAGCAAAGAATAAGAGAGAAGGATAATAAAATGGAGGGAAGGAGAAGTAAGGAATCTCTCTTTTTTTTTTTTTGAATGCAACAAAGTGGTGAGGAAAAGGAAAACAGATGTTCCCTACTAATGCTTGTTCTTTGAGAGACGATAGGAGGATCAATTTCATTTCACGTTAATTACCTTCTATGCCATTGTATAACAATTATGAGTTATAATCACGAGATTACGGATTGAGTATTGCTGCTATATAACAAATCTTTATCTCAATTTTTTCCAACTTTATTAACGTGTCATTGTTAATGTGTTTTTAGATTTTTATTTTAAACAATGACCGATACACACAATACTGCATTAACAATGGTATGTGTCTTTTTAGCATGTAAGAAATACATATTTTTTAAATAGTATGGATAAAGTTAAATTTTTTTTTGATTAAAATAATATGTATATTTCACATGGTATTAAAAAAAAAAGACATTATTTTTATAAAATAAATTGAAGGAATGTTCTCAAACCCAATTTGAAAAAAAAAATTGTCCTAAAAATAAACCGTGGGATATAGCATTTCTATCACTAAAATAATTTGCAATTAAGAATAACCTTAAAAAAAGAAAAAAAAAAAAAAAAGAATAACCTTTCTTTACTCTCGTCTCCTGGCAAAAGCAAATTTGATGGCCTAGGTGGAAGCTAGGATCTTACTTCGCTTGTCATCTATCAGTCCAAGTGTCCAACCAATCATAGAAAGGAAGGGCCTGTCCTTCCAAATTTAGGGTTCAAAGCTCAATAGACTAATGGTATAACAAAAATGTAAAAACATAATGTCGATAATCATTTCTAAATCATTAGGTGTAAAAGGAGTACACTTTTTACCATTCTCAATCATTTGATTACAACATCATAAATCAATTCTCCTTAATTTTTATCAAAACATATGAATAATTATAAATGACCACTTATTTTAAAAATTTAAAGTGATATGTAAATAGGTAAATTGAATATTTTGATTAATATTCTAATACTTTTTACATGCATTGGCTAAACACCTCCTTAATAACTTGATGTGAATGAACAAATTTAATAACTTAATAAATAATTTAAAATATTTTTCACGTGTTAATTAAAATTCTTTTTTAATAAGTGAGTAAAAACATATTAAATATTTAATTAAAATAAAAAGTAAGTTATAAAGACATAATTCGAACTTATGATCTATTATCTAATAAAAGTAAATACATTTAATAATTTAATTTATATTTTAACACTTATAATTTATTAGCATAAAAATCATATATCACTATAGGCACGGTATTGTTGATTTTTTTTTTTTTTTTTGATGAATAATTTTTTTGATCTTTTTTGATCATATCATCACGATTTGTTTTGCCCCTACAATCTATATGGGATCCCAAACATGAAACATGCCATGTGATAATAATTTATATGATAAATTTATAAATACCAAAAATCATGTTATCAAAAAAAAAAAACAAAAGGAAAATAACAATCCCAAAGAAGCTACTAGTCGTGAGGCTCCACATTGGCGGTGCACACGACCGATCAAGCAGCAGTGATCCGAAACTTTACAAGTTTCCTTCCCCGAGATAAACACAAACTCAGACTCGTTGTCAGATATAAAAAATCTTGCTCTCTCAGTTAGGGAGGAGACCCAAAATTTGCAATCCAGGGAAAACAAATACCCGCGACATTCCTTCATAGTGCCTATCCACCACGCATATATCCGTCCGTCCACGTCAGAGACAACCCTCATCTCTACGGCGCGTTTCTCTACCCCGCGCCTGCGCGCGTCTCCGCTCCACCTACCCGCATATATAAAGAAGCAAATTTGTTCTTTTTTGTTTCTGTTTTTTTTTTTGGTTTTTAAAAAATATACTTTTCGTCTATTCTTTATAGCTATTACTTGCGCGTTCGGTCTCCCCCTCTCTCTCTCGGAGGCTGTACGGACGGCGAATTGGAGCAGTTGAAGATGAAGATTTTCGTGAAGACTCTGAAAGGCACTCACTTTGAAATCGAAGTGAAGCCTGAAGACTTGGTTCGCTTCCTTCTTCTTTGTATTCCTTTTCAGTTGATTTTTATGTTGTCGTAGAATTTAGTGTGATTGGCATTGTTATCATCGTAATTGTGGATTGTAATTAATAGGGTTTTGTTCTTGTGGTTCGTGCGTTTCCCCAAATTGAGGGATTGTTAGGGTTTGAATTTGTACTTGGTTTGCAGATTTCGCGCTTTTGGTTTGTTGTGCGTATTGAAGTTTAGGTTTTGGGATGTTGGAATTGGATTGCAGATTGTGAATTGGTGCTTAGTTTTGGGCAAATTTATACTTTGTGACTTCTTTCACTTTTCAGTTAAGTGGATTTTGCGGTTTTGGCTCCTCGAATTGGTTTGCTTTGTGGGCGAATGTGGGAGTTTATGGGTGCTGGGATTTTCAAGTTACTGACAATTGGGCCCAGTAGGCTAGTAGCTGTAATGGCTATACGAATCACGGATGATGATGAACATTGAATTACGATTGAGTGCATCATGATTGGCACTAGGTTTCATTTGGAATTTGGAATCTTAAACTTGTTGATGAAATGTCAATGCAAGGTACAAGAGGATGCAAGTGTGGTTCTGTGATTGACCCACGTGTTGTTATTTGTTATTATTATTATTTTTTTGGATGAACGAGTATATCTTTTATTTAACAACGAGAAGTACAATACTCTCTAGCTCTTTTAAGCTAGAAACTCTAGGAAACATACAAGTCTCCTACATGTATGGACCCACGTGTTGTTATTTCTTAGATATGAATAATAGGCCTGTCTAACAAGGGACGAGAGGGGAAATTGCTTTCAGTTTTGGAAGATGCTTTAATAATCCGCTTCTCTGTGGCATAACGATATCCATATGAGCGAGTTGCCTATATGTATGTGTGGCCTAATTTTCTGGGTTTAGACCAATCAGGCATGTAGATAGACATCCCACACTCCTGTCTACGTTAGTCCCTGTAACGTAAGCTCAAAGGAAGTCTTTGTATATTGTATAGGTGAAACCCATTGTGTATTGGAGTTTATGTACAGGGGGCTTCATTTTGGTGGCTTGCAGTTAGTTTTAGTTTCAGGGCTAAACGTGTGTCCCTTCATAGAACTATTCAGTAATTTGATTATTTTATTAATAGAATGTATACTTTATCTTTGTGTTTTTACTGCTTTGTCTATATGGTTCTATGACTAGTAGTCTATTATTTCTGTTGAACCCTGCAACTGTTCTTTCCAGGTTACTGATGTGAAGAAGAGTATAGAAAATGTTCAAGGTGCGGATGTTTATCCTGCTGCACAACAGATGCTTATCCATCAAGGAAAAGTTCTTAAAGATGGCACCACCTTGGATGAAAACAAAGTTGCTGAAAATAGTTTTGTTGTGATCATGTTAACAAAGGTGATACCGATTTTATTATTTGAAGCTTTGTAGAATTACTTATTTCTTATGTATTTCCTTAAATATTATATTTTATATTTGTTTTGATTGCATTGGATTCCTATAAAAATGGTTGAGCCTTAGTGTACAATTTTCTTCGAGAATGACGAACCAGAGAAAATTATAGGGATCTGAATGGTGTCTGATGTTCATTTTGAATCTCATTTTTAGAAAAATTGCACTATATTAACTGATATGTCAAATAGATATCCTTCTTGGGCTGATATTCCGTGTTTCTTTGATATAACCAACAAGTATGTTAGTGTTTGCTTAGACCTGCAGTCAGCTAATACTTGAAACAATGTCTTTTAGGCATTATCTTATTAAAAAATTGGAGGTAGCCATGGCTAAACAAAAACTTATGATGAGGGAAGTGCTTGGATCCTTGATCTTAAGGGATCAATAGTTTGTAACTGGGTTCTCATATAAATTTTGCATGTTCAGAACATTGCTATATTATATTTATTTCCTAGCTGATCATTGTGTCTGATCAGTTAGATTCTGCATCATATTTATAAGTAGTGATAGTACATGGATTATAATATATATTTGTTGTCCTTTTTAAGGAAAAAGGTCCATATAATATGTTGTTCTTGTTTTTATCAAATGGTGACAGAACCCCATCACTTATGGGCAGATCCTCCCCATTTTTTTAGAGGGGCTAGTGGATTGATGGTTTCTTGTTCTTGCTGAAGGGTGTTTTAAATTTTCAATTAATTATGTCGCTGAATCATGCTTTTACTTCAGATGATTTTTACGAGTAGTTCAACATTTTGTAGGTATTATTACTGCTTTTAATGCCAGTTTTTTTGGCTGCAATTTGCAATCTCTATAACCCAACCCCCCCCCCCCCAAAAAAAAAAAAAAAAAATTTCAATGCAGCAATGTCTCTCCCAAACTACCATTGGGTTGGAATGTACTCTGCCGTACAACAAAATGACAAAAATACTCTTAGTACAAAATTTAGAGAAAATGAAAAAAGATAAATTTCAGAATAATAATAATAAAAATACCAAAATCATGAAAATTATTATTATTTTTTCCCATTTTTTTCTGATTTACAAAATTTATCAAGGCTTTTTTTTTTTTGTACGGAGAAGGGGGTGACTACAATTGTAATGTAGTTTCGGGGGGGGATTGCTGCAATTAAAAATTTGGGGGAGCATTGCAAATTGCCTGATAGTTAGAGGGGATTATGTGTACTTTCCTTTTTTTTTTTTTTTTCTTTCGAAAAAAGAAAGAAAACCTTTGAACTTAGTTTTCTGGTTTTGTAGATGTGATTTGTTGATTTTCTCTTGACCTGGTTGGTTCCCAAATTTGATTGCATTTTTCTGGGATCTTTTGCTTGAACTTGAACTGGTCAAGGGTGGGGATATGACTTTTCTCGTCTACTGATCATTACTTTATTGCTTATTGATACTAGAGTAAGATCTCATCTGGTGAGGCTTCTACCACATCAACTGCTGCTACAAGCAAGGTGAGAGCAGTCATTATATTATATCTGTTGGGAGTTCATGGTGGTGGTAATGCTTTTGTTTCCACTTGCTGTTAATTACTAGCCATAAATTATCTTCAGTTTCTTTGGTCATAGTTCTTTTTTTTGCTTAATGAGTATTCCATCAAGAACAAAGTAGATTATTTTACATTTAGCTATACTATTGCATTGCCATCATTACTTTTGATATTTCTCTTTGTGTGTTTTTCTTTTAAAATTGGAAGTAAGAACCCTAGTATAGATGTGTCAATCTAAGTGTGAACCCATGATTCAGAGGTCTAAACGTCCATTACTTTCTGGTGATTATTGGGAATGATCTTTCCTTTTGTCTTGTATGTTTTAGGCTTTGGGTGAAGTTACCAGCCTATGGCTACTCTTAACAAGGCCTATTCTGTCCTAAACCCTTGCATACTGATGATGGTGCAGCAACATGATTGCTGTTTCCCCAGCCTTATGGATTTAAATCTGAAATCCTGAATATTTTTAAACTTGTTGCTCCAAAATTCCCAATAGGCATATTACTTATCAAAAAAAAAATTCCCAATAGGCATATTCTTGTTAGTCCGCTTTATAAGAAAATACTTCTAACGATGTTTATCGGTGAAAGATTTTGGTACTTGCTTTGTTTGAGGCATTATGGACTGATTTTAGGACTAAGGAGATGTTTAGTCTTGATTGAGGTCTATGTTCAAAATATTTTTGTCATCATTATCATGGCTATAATTATCATTATGATGATGATGAGGGTTATAGCTTGGATTTTCAATACTTCTCTGTTAATATTACTCGTTGGATGTGATGTGAATATACATCAAAGGAATATACATAAAACTCTAATGTTCTATTGAATATGGGGAAAAAGATGATTTCATATTCTCATTTCATCTTTACTTATCAAAAAAAAAAAATTATTCTCATTTCATCTTCTGCTCTATTTTTTGGTCTGTTAATGTTGACTTGCATCAACAGCAAGAGTTACCATCCTTTAATTAATCTGTTTTTAGTAAACTTTTTTTATCACCCTTTCTAGAATCTCTCTAAAATAATGAAAATGACATTTCAATATTTTTGATTCGCTGGACATTACCATGTCTCTCAAATTCTTTACTTGTAGCATGCCTTAAAGCTCTAAATGCTGATTGCTGGGATTTAGTATTCTCAAAGTCTAGTGCCTTAAAGTTGGTTTTTCACTACTTATTGGTTCTTGTATCCTCCCTTTATATCGTATGTTGGTTTATTGGACCATATTCCATTGTGAGTTTCTATATACTTTTAAGTCTTTTAAAATGTCTGACTTTCATGCAGACCTCACAGACAAGTGCCCCACCTCCTACAACCCTAGCATCAACGGCACCTCAAGCTCCTGTAGCAACCTCATTGTCGTGAGTCCAAGAGTTTCTAAATGACATTGTTCTCTGCAAAATTTTGTTTGTATAATTATAATTTCCCATGTCTTTGTGATGTTTGTTCTGCTTATAAGCTTTCTTGATTTCTCAGGCCTGTGACTGTTAGTGCCCCTGCCCCTGCCCCGGCCCCAGCCCCAGCTCCAGTCCCTGCCCCGGCCCTAGCCCCAGCCCCAGCCCCAGCCCCATCCCCAGTCCCAGCCCCAGCCCCAGCTACTATCTCTTCTACCACTGCTGAGTGAGTATTTTTGTTTTTCCCATTGAACTTTGGAAGAGCGTGCATTCCAGTTTCTTCTTTATGTTGGTGTTTACATTCTGAGTTTTCTTTTTATCCTTCTCAAAGATCTCAATATGTGTGTTGAAGCAGGTCTGAGACTGATGTTTATGGCCAAGCAGCATCTAATCTGCTTGCTGGAAACAACTTAGAGGGAGCAATTCAGCAAATTCTGGATATGGGAGGAGGGACTTGGGATAGGGATACTGTTGTTCGTGCACTTCGTGCTGCTTTCAACAACCCAGAGAGAGCTGTTGAATATTTATATTCGGTAGGTGCTTTGTTTTCTCATATTCAGCTAATACATGTTTCATGTCATGATTTTTTAAGTGTTAAGCATACTGGGCTTTAATACTTTTGATGGATGATTGTCAAGTTCTTAGAACTTACGGATTTTTTTGCAGTTACCAGGTACTAGTGTTTGAAGAATAATTGTTGACATCCTTATGATGGTTTTGGTTAAGCTGTGATTTTTCTTTTGTTTGTGTTTTCTGTTTTATTTCACGTAATCAACTGAAGCAGTATGCTTTTTAGGCTTATCAATCTGGCCATGTGCAACTCCAAACATTTGTTTTGAATAGGCAATGACTGCATTAGTTTCTTTTGCTTCATGATACTCTTGTCCTTTTAAATCACTATCATTGTAGCTTTCTTCTTCTGTTTCTACTTGATGTCATATTTATATATCTAACATTTTTAGTTTGTAAATATCAGGGTATCCCTGAGCAAGCTGAAGTTCCTCCAGTGGCCCGAGTCCCTGCAAGTGGGCCACCTGCAAATTCTCCAGCCCAACCTCCGCAACCAGCACAACCAGCAGCTGTTCCTTCAAGTGGACCAAATGCTAACCCTTTAGACCTCTTTCCCCAGGTAGTTATTGCATTGTTTTTGTTGATTGATTTTTGGGGAGATTGATTGCAATTAAGGACTTGAGTTTTTTTGGCAATAGGGCCTTCCCAACATGGGCTCAGGTGCTGCTGCAGGTGCAAGTACCCTTGATTTTTTGCGCAATAGTCAGCAGGTCTCCCCCCACTCTCCCTCTCTTGCCCTATGTGTTTGTGCGTGTGCGCATGTGCGTCATTTCTATACTAATACTGGTTTTGAAATTGTCTGCTGTGTAATTCTATTTCAGTTTCAAGCCTTGCGAGCTGTGGTTCAGGCTAATCCGCAAATATTGCAGGTTCCCCCCTCCCTCACAAAAAAAAAACAAAGGATTTACTTCCCCTCTTTTCTCTTAAGGGCTTGTTTTAATTCTCTTTCCGTTGCAGCCTATGCTTCAAGAGCTTGGGAAACAAAATCCCAACCTTCTGAGGTTAATTCAAGAGCATCAGGCTGACTTCCTTCGCCTGATTAATGAACCTATTGAAGGTGGAGAGGGGTGAGGGTTTATTTATGTTTCTCATTACAGTGCTTTATTGGTTTGTACATTTGAACAAACTGTTTATACTAGTGAATAATTTTTTTTTAGGAACGCACTGGGGCAGCTGGCAGCAGGAATGCCACAGGCTATAACAGTCACCCCTGAGGAGCGTGAAGCCATAGAACGAGTGAGCTTTTTTCTTCCTTGCATGAATTTGACATTTGGATAGTACATTGTGGTTTATTTATATGATGAACCTAAATATTTGCTGTTTCAACTGAATCTCACTGTAGTTTTTGTTTTTTTGTTTCTTATTTTTGTGAAACTGACTGAAGCATCCAAGTAATACTGGTACTCAAGGTTACAAAATGTTTCAGTTTTGTGCTTGTTGATGGAAACTATATCGTATTATTGGAAGCATTTTGGATTACAGTGTATATTATCAGGTTCATGTTTAAAATTTGGTTTAATGACATCGCATATCAATGACTTGACAAAAATGGGACTATTGATGATTCCTATTTTGTGACCTGATTTTGAATTAGTATATCATTCTTTTGCATTGATTTTTATGAAGTTTGTTTAGCTTTTATAAAATGTCATAAATTTGATAGCTCTTCATGAGCGTCCGCTGAGATTGAACTGTTTACATATTGTGCTATGTAAGTAGTGTTGCTTTGGGGGAAGCTTACATTTACATATCGAATATGCTATCACTGAACACATTGTTTTATCATGATCATATTTATCTTTTATCAATGAGTGATGGTTTTTATTTAAATGGTTGATCAATGCCATCTACCCATCAATGGTTCTACTCCAACCTCCTCCTATGGGCATGGCGCTGTGGACAAGAAGCGCACTTAATAATTTTTAATGCTCATCTTTGCCTGTAAATGGTTTTCATTCATGTATTCTTACACCCAATGCTTTTCCATGATTTCTCCAATACATAATGTTTTCATCTGATGTGTTGGTGCAGTTAATTTGATTCATGAGGTTTTCTTATGGTATATGTAAATGCTCATACCTAAAATGTTTTGTTGTTTTAAGAGAAGATGATATTTGCCTTATTATTTTTTTGACTTGTTTTTTCCATCAGCTTGAAGCAATGGGCTTTGATCGAGCAACCGTATTGGAGGTGTTTTTTGCCTGTAACAAGAACGAGGAGCTGGCTGCCAATTACCTTCTTGATCACATGCATGAGTTCGAGGATTGATTTAACAAAATATCTATGGTCTATTTTCTTCTTGCTGCTAGCCCCAACATCCATTCAACAAAAAAATATATAACAAGTCTTCTGTTTTCGGTGACTTCTTTCTTAAATGCATCTTCTTCAACCTTTCAGTCTGGAATTTATATGATGTGTCTGTGTATGGGGTGGACAGAGGAATGTTTAGGTGTATTTGGTTTCCGAATAACCCTGGTTTCTCCCTTGTTAGGATTCATTAAGATTTTATTATACATAGTTGCTTGCCTTGGTATCTGTTTTCATTGTGTATACTTAACAAGTTTTTAAATTATGCTTTTTTTCCCCCTCCTCTTTTGGTTGGGTATCAAATACCAATCATATGAGTGCAAAGAATAGGTACAACTTCTATGATCCCTCTTCGATCTGCAGGCACACATCGGTAATTATTATTATTGTTTTTCCAATTCATCTCACGTCATAAGATTTTTGAGAATTATGGCTAATGCAACTCTTCAGAGTGAGTGTCATTTTTCTTCTTTTGGGTTGAAAAGAGAAAGGAAAGAGAACTCTATTGACCGTCGTAATGAAGGTGGTTGTGTCCAACTTGGGTCGGGTAGTTGTGTAGAATCCACTACACAACTAGCTATTCTGGCAGCATTTCCCCTCGGAATGGTGACTTTTACTAGTCAAAATCCACTCATCACAAACAACATTGTCCTTAACAACAATCCTTAGCAGGTCCTTTTTACAGTTTCGGGAGGAATCCTTGTGATTGAGCGAGTGAAAATGCTGTCAGCATAGCTAGTTGTAGCAATCTATAGTGAGAAGTTGTAAATGCAGCTGAAAAATGCACTCCTTTTTTTTAAAAATTTTTTTTTTGTTAATCTTGGTTTCTAGACAGCTCTTGAAGGAGTTGAAAGAGACCAAGGTAAAATAGAACTTGGAGTCCCTTTCAAGAATTGAAATGCAAATAACATCAAGGGATAAGAGAAAGAAGATGAAGGAGAAGAGTTGATTAGGATGTTGGGGGGAGGGGGGAACGAGAGAGAACAGAGAGGGATATAAAGGTTATTTGGTGTTACATTTTCTTCCTTGATCTGAATATACCAACTTTCGCTTCATCCCAATGCCATCGTCGAATTCACCATGCTAGGCTACGTAAGTTAAAATAGAAAGAAAAGTAAAAGTTCAAATCATATATTTATATATAATATAAAAATTAGGCATGATCCCTATTGAAATTAAGTTTGGTTTTCATTCATACTTAGATTCCTTTCCCACGACGTGAACTTCAAGATTGTTCTAAGTCCACACTGGTCTTTGACATTTCCTGTTTGGATGTGATAAAAGTAGTGGCATAATGATATAATAACCCTTTTGGAGTCCTTTTCTTTTCTTTTCTTGTGGAATTAAGGAATTTATGGGACTAATGACGAGGGGATTTGGTACCAAATCTCTATCATATTGAGAGGGAGAGAGAGTGCACGAGTCATCATCACCATCTCCTTTGCTGTGGATATACAAATAGTCACAATCAATGTGTTTTTTTTTTTATTCTTTATTTTTCTGCCGAGTGCATGGCATGTAATAGGCGTGGAATATCATATCTGATATAAAATTTTGAGGGAGACGGACTTGTAATCGTGTCTTGGAGGGATATAATAATATGTCTTGGAAGGTGTTGCATGCCAACTGCCTCATCCCCCCATCTCAGGAAAGTCCACAATTCTTTAAAATACAAAGAAAAAGACGAGGCCCTCCAAATTATATGTTAATTTTAGTATGGCTTAATTCATACCTCATATTCTGCTTTTATCAGTTAGGTCTCTCAAGTTTTGAATTGTTAGCAAGAGCGTTCACCGACTTTTGTCTATTGTGAAGTGTTAAGTGATTCATAAGTTGATTTGTTTTTGTTTTTGTTTTGAGTTAAATATACTTTAGCCCCAACTAATATTCATTTTTTATAAATCACAATGAACTAACAGCTATGACACTTGGGTCCATCAAACTACCATTTTGTTATAACTAAGCTTATCTATTTGCATTGATCTTCAGTTTAAATGAAAAAACCATATTTAACCAGAGTCTTTCGAAAGAAAAATGCTTGGTTTCATTCCCCATACCATCTCCCCACCATCTCTCCCATGTATTTCATTCCTCCTTTTGAAAATACCCTTTTTTGACATTTAAAAAACCAAATTTACCATTTCTAATTATTAATCAATAAATATATTTAAAAAAACAAAACCAAAAATAAAAATAAAAATGGGGTGGCTAAGCCACCTCAGCCACTACAGGTGGTCTAGCAGCCACCCCTCAACCACCATGGGGTGGCTTGCGGCCAACCCCAACACCATTGGATTTGGGGGTGGCCATCCCCACCTTAGGTCCTTTTTTCTTTTTTTAAATATTAAGTTTCATTTTTTTATAAGTTATTTTGGTTTTAAAAAAATTAGGGGCATTATAGGAAGAATGACAAAAAAGTGGTTACATGTGTGGCACCAACTATTTTTTTACTTAAGTGTTACAGCTGTCAATTCGTAGAGTTTTATAAAAAATGACTGATATATAAGTGAGGAAGCTAATGTATATTTAACCTTTTTTGTTTTAGTACAAATTTATATGCAAATTTAGAATTGGATTATGTGAGAAAATTCATAGTTTTTCTTTTTTTAATGAAATTCGCACTCGGTACAAACTCCAAACGCCCAAAACATCCATATTCGGCATGGGTTTTTGAAATTTAGGATCATATTTGAGTTCAGTTCAGTTTCCAAACAAGAAATCTAATAATAGACTGGTAAGTGGTGGGTAGAGACAAGGAAGCAAGTTGATGATTTGTTATCTATGTAAGCCCTCCCCAAGATGTAGTTCACTCAGAAAATTCCGATGCTGCAAGTATGTACTGTCATTTTGTGGGGCATGCATTAGCATCTCTAATATGATGTCCTAGTTACCAAAAAAAAAAATAGTAATGTAAAAGAAACCTATTTTACACAGATTTTATCATTTAGAAAGATAGGACAGGACTAGCTTAACTAAAAGAAAAACCTGGCCTGTTGATTAACACTTCAACTAATCCGATAGCTTGATCTCCCTTTAACCCTTTCCCCCATTTGATTAAAAAAAAAAAACTAATCCGCTTGATGGCATAATACTCTTGTTCTTCATAGACTTCATGCAAGGGCAAATACTGCTACGTACAGTCGTTTCCTTAGATTGGCTTTTTTCTTCCATTTCTGCAATATTCCTGGGTATTGTAATTAGAGTTCATGTAAACTTTGGAGGACCTCCAATTTTGATCATGATTTGAATTTAGAATATGACAGTGTATTGATTTCATACTCAAATTAACTAGTTAGAATATAAATGAGAGTTTCCAATATTCCCATAGTGGCTTGTTTTTTTTAATTTGTCACATAATGCAGAAGTTATGGTTTCGACCCATTTTATAAATGGTATCTTGGAATGCACCAATTGAAAACTCAGTATCTTATGCAATGATGGATACAATTTTTGCAAGAGTAATATTAAATACTATAACTACATTTCATTTATATTTCATTGAGCTGATGTGACAGTGCTTATCGGCCTTTAAATTTTGTTTTGTGTTTTTTGTGTTTTTTTTTGTTTTTTCTGCATAAACCCATAAGCAAGATTAATCATGTTTATGACTTTATGTTCACATCATTGTCTGCAATAATGAGAATCAATAATTTGCATATGGGACTTGCACAGGGGCATTTAGATAACTTATCAGGTAGTTGACGATGCCCTATCTCATGAGCATAAACCCCATAAGCAATCTTCCACATCTGAATTATTAAATGCCGTTTTTTGGTTCATTTCTTTGCAAGTATACATTAATGAAGATAACTTATATATAATTGCATGGCCTCTTGCTTAGGCTGAATTATATCTTACTATAAATTAAAGGAAGCCAGTATATATAAGCCAATAATATGTGACAGATCAACAGATCCTCTAACAACAATATAACATTAATCAAAAGTCGAACTAAAATATGATGTAGGATAGAAGATGGAGTCCATTTTTGCCTCTTTTTTCTTTGATATTTTATGTCAAATTACGAATTTTTTGAAGTTAGGATTTTATTATCTTTTTTAAAAAATTGTTTTAGGGTTCTTGTACGTGGTCATATTCAACTCTTAGAAGGAGACTCCATCTATATGTAGGGCCAATCAAAGAATGCTATTAGTTGTGGGTTGGAGTTTTCTGAAAAGGCATGCAATCTTTTAAACAAAGAAAAAATAAAAAAATTAAAAAACTAATATATATATATACACATACATGCATGCACACAATGGGGTTTTGGTAAGAGCATCTTTTACATCTTAAAAAACTTAAAAGGAGCACGTAAAAGAGGAGTGCTGCCATTTACATATGGAGAGAAGTATCCTTGAAGTTGCAGAGATGGAAAATAATGAGGCCGTGACAGATGGGAATTCAGAGAACTTCAAGTGGAAGAAGGGCGGAATTATCACGATGCCCTTCATCTTCGGTAAGCTAGCTTCTGCGCAGTGTTAAGAGTTACAATCTTCTTTTCTCCTTTGCAATATGCTTTTAGTTGGTTATAATTATGATCTTTTTCTTTTTCCTGTTCTTTTTCCTTTCTTTTTGGTGTAGGAAATGAGTTTTGTGAGAAGTTGGCAGTGGATGGCTTCGGTTACAATATGGTTAACTACTTAACGCAACAGCTTCATATGCCTATTACTAAAGCAGCTAACACTGTCACCAGCTTCAAAGGGACTGCAAGCTTGACGCCTTTGCTTGGAGCCTTCGTCGCTGATTCATATGCTGGCCCCTTTTGGACTATCACTGTCGCTTCCATTACGTACCAAATAGTAAGATTTTCGTGATCTTTCCTCCATATGGGTGGCAAGAAAACTTCATGAAAGAAAAGAGTTGTTGAACAATCGCAGACGTACAATTATCATTTATACATTAACTTTAATTCAAAAAACATTTTCAACATAATGGGGCCTTGTTTTAGCAAATTATAAATTTTTTTAAATAGTGAAATAATTAAAGTACCTATGCTCGCTCATGTGATCAGGCAATGGTGTGCTTGACATTATCAGCGGCACTGCCACAGCTAAGGCCACCTCCATGTGCAGGTGACCAAGTATGCCAAGAAGCCAATTCCAGACAGATGGCAATCCTTTACTTTTCTCTTCTACTGGCCGCCATCGGAGCCGGCGGGATCCGACCATGTGTGGCGGCCTTTGGGGCTGACCAATTTGTTGGTGTGGAATCTAAGCACAAGACCAAGACATGGGTGTTTTTTAATTGGTACTATTTTGTGATGGGGGCATCCACGCTTCTGGCCACAACAGTGCTTGTATATATTCAGGATAATGTTGGATGGGGTTGGGGCCTTGGAATTCCTACACTTGCCATGCTTTTCTCAATACCCATTTTTGTTGCTGGCTACCCGCTTTACCGATTTTTGGATCCGGCAGGGAGCCCATATACTCGATTGTTACAAATCACTGTGGCTGCATTTAGGAAGAGAAACGTCCCCATGGTTTCTGACCCAAACATGTTATATCGTAATAACCAGATTGATGCCTCTATTTCTGCAGACGGGATGCTACATCATACTAAACAATTTCAGTAAGCCGATCCATATCTCCCTCTCTCTCTTTATGACTGCCACATAAATATACTTATATACAGATAAACTATATATACTACCATTTGGATCTGGCTTGGACGCGGTATCTGCGGTAGTTTGCATGTATGACCCAGATTTTTTCAAAGCTTTTTTAACTAAAAAAAGACCAAACAGTAAAGAAAATTATATAAATTCCTTCCGTGAAAAGTGACCAGACCCCCTTTTTTTTTTTTTTTTTCTACGCAAATGGGAACATAAATTAGTTTAATAATGTGACATGTGTCACTTAACACATGAGAAACACATATTTTTTTAGAAAATTGCTACTAAGCATTCTCAAGTTGCATTTTTTGTTTTGTTTTTTTTTTTCTTTTCGTTTCTTTTAAAACAAAACAAGTGGATGTGAATGTGCTACATAAACAAAAATATTAGAAAAAATATTACTTGAAAATGCTTAGTAATGTTTCTCATTTTTTTTAATAGCATATGTATTTAACATTTTTTTTTAATTGCATTAACAAGAAAGTATGTAAGAATCACATATTCTCACATGCTTTAAGAACACATGTCACTTTATTAGACTAATTTATAAAATTATTTACATAATTACATGTCCTTCTGGAATGAAACCCAACAATTCTATTTTTTATTATAGGATTTTTTTTTTCTGCTGTAATAAAATAGAAAGTATCTCTTAATACTTTTTTTTTTTTTTTTTTTTCATTTTTGGAACAAAATCAAGTTTCGAATTGCTAGGCGTGAGGTTTTTTGGAATTTTGACGGAAGGATTTTTTTATTTTTTATTTTTACTGTTTGGTCTTTTTTTGAGTTAAAAAAACTTTGAGAAAATCCTAACATACATGCAAAATACCACATATCTGTGGTAGTTTTCACCACCGTATGTAAGTTAGGGACTCGAATTCTCTCAATTTTTTTTTAAAATTGAGAAGAGTCGATTAGGCTTAAATGAGGAGTAAAGTAAAATTATCACTTTACCCCTCATTTAAGCCTAACCCTCTGGAAATAGAGATGTTCCTACCATTTTATTACAAATATTGATCAAAATATAGTTTATTAACATTATTCTTTGTTAGAGAATATTTGGATTACCATGAAGTTAGGAATTTGATAAAGATAATGAAGATAATTAGATTATTATATATGAATTTAAGAATTTGATGATAATTTGATGAGATTTAATTACCTTATTAAATTAAGAAATTTGATTATAATTACATTGAATTCAAATTATTATCAATTTAATAAAAGCTTAATGTAGCCCTGGTTTAATCTGTGACGTAGGTTTTGTCTTTAATTTATTTGACCATTTATGTTTTCTTTCATTATTAATTAGATGATTCATGTTAAAGTGCAGGTTCTTGGACAAGGCAGCCATTGTGATTGTCAAAGACGACCTTAAATCTTCACAAAAACCAAATTTATGGATGCTGAACACCGTTCATAGAGTTGAAGAGTTGAAATCTGTTATCAGAATGCTACCCATATGGGCTGCCGGAATCATCTTCTTCACAGCCTCAGCCCAACAACAAACCTTCTCTCTCCAACAAGCCAACACCATGGACAGGCACCTCACAAAGTCATTCCAAATCCCTTCCGCCTCAATGAATCTCTTCACCGTGATATCTATGCTCACCATGATTGCCTTCTACGACCGCGTTTTCGTTCCTTTTGCAAGGAAGTTAACAGGGCTTAACCAAGGCATCACCTTCTTGCACCGCATGGGCATAGGCTTTTTCATTTCAATATTTGCGACTCTTGTGGCCGGCTTCATTGAAGTGAAGCGCAAACATGCAGCAATGGCTGCACCCAGTGCTCTCCCAATCTCTGTCTTTTGGCTTGTGCCACAGTACAGCCTTCATGGGATTGCAGAGGCTTTCATGGCCATCGGCCACCTTGAGTTTTTCTATGACCAGGCGCCAGAGAGCATGAGGAGCACAGCCACGGCACTGTTTTGGACAGCAAATTCGGCTGGTTACTATGCCAGCACACTTCTGGTTTCTCTAGTAACCAAATTTAGTGCTGGACCAAATGGATCCAACTGGCTTCCGGGCCATAACTTAAACAAGGGGAAATTGGAGTACTTTTACTGGTTGATCACATCCTTGCAAGTCCTCAATTTTGTGTACTACTTTATTTGTGCCAAATGCTTTACTTTCAAGTCCCTTCAAATACAAACAAACGAAGGTGATGATGACAAGAAAGTGAATGGATTAGAGCTCGAGAATGGGGTTTAGCTACTTGTGAATATATATTGGCTACTTTGTGCGTACTTGAATCTATTGTTTCTAATGTAGGTTGGATCATAAAAATGAGACAGTTCAGTCATGACTCAGAGGATTTACTAGGATTAATTACATCACTTTCTTTTAGTTTTGATCCTCAGTTTGTTGAAGCCGAATTCTATATCCTGAGCTTGATTTCAAGTAGTAAAGTGGTGAGCTACAGAGTCAGCAGCGGAGTTGGGATTTTAGTTTAAGGAAAAAAAAAAAAAAAAAAAAAAAAAGGAGATACAAAATAGCGCACAAAGTAAATGCATTCATAAAGATTGGATGAACTGATGCTTGCAAAAGAAATTATGAAAATTAGTGTGGAAGTTGGATAAACATGCAACTTTTTTCACTTTTCTCACAAAAAATTCGAACATTATTTCACCTTTATCACATCAATATCACATCTTATTATTATTCGAACAAAAAATTCAAAACAAAACTCTATTATTCTTTAAACAAGAAAACACACACAAAAACTCTTTGTTAAATAGGCCATATAATAGCGTTTACATCACACCATGCTATACCATATATAAGCGTTGTTGGAACATGTATCATCTCTTAGTGGAACAACGTGCCATTTCTTAGTGGTGGCGACAAATACCTGAGCAACACGTGGAAGAGGGTTGCCACATGGTTTTACGTAACGGTATCTAGAGTCCCTATTTGAAACGGAGTAATTCTAAGTAGAGTCATAAAATCCTGAATCCAATCGGATTCATACTACTAACTATATTATATATTTAATCGAAGTATCAAAATGCTACAAACTAAATTTGTTTATAATATTGGTAGTGGTATGAATCGGATGGATTCCGGATTCTAGAATATTTAGTCTTGGAAACGACAGTAAGGCAATAATAGCGGAAGCAAAGGATGCCACAACGCCAAGTGTCCACCTTCCAGTGTCCTCGTAGTGCGCCAAAACGGTGTTGGAGAAAAGAGACCCTACGTTTTAAGCAACGGTGTTGGAGAAAAGAGACCCTACGTTTTAAGCATGTTTGTTTTATCCTTTGTTCCTGTTATCTTCTCATTATGGAAGCTTTGAATTTTAATTTACTTAATGGTAACACGTGGATGATTGTAAGTTGTAACTGGGACAGCTTAGCTACAATCATGCACCTTATGGTCGTGTAAAGACGGCATGCCCTGCCAGTTGGCATGCTTAATGGCCTCACCATGGGTTCAATTATATGTATACCTCTTTATATATGGAGGCTTATCCCTGGATGGAATAATGTTTAAGACTAATTACATATGTCATCTTTTATGTCTATTTTGTATCAACTAAAAGTGATGTGGCTTTTAAAATCATCATTGAATTTATTATCGATGATTATTGACTTGTGATCTAATGGTGATTTCAGAAGTCACGTTACTTTTGGTTGATACAAGATAGATATGGAGGGTAACTTATATTATTACTTTTATATATGTACCTAATCCCCCAAAGGCAAAGACAAAAAAAAAAAATCGTTATTTCCTCCACAACATTCTTCCAAAGATCTTTCACACTAACAATAATTGAGTTTCCTTGATCAACAAAATAAAATATCCCAAAACATATATTGTGACAACCAGGAAAGTTAGTTAGATATCGGAAAATGAATAGTCTACATATATAGAGTAAATAAATTATTAAGGCATGCACTCATTAGTGTTAAGTCACTAGTTTACATTGGTTCTTTATTAGTTTAACTTAATTAATTTTTTTTAAGTAATAATACAAATATAATTAACGATTTTTTCTGATTTGTTACAAAGCCATTTTAGAACTAAGCTTGCCACAAGGTAAAAGTGGTCAGAATACTTGGCATTTATCTCATTTTTTGGGTAATTGAGTACTGCATGAATCATAAGAGGTCCAAATCCACTTTTTGTTTTCTTATCAAGGAAATATTGTTCTCTTCGTTTCAAATACAAACAAACGAAGGTCGAAAGTGAATGGATTACAGCTCGAGAATGGGGTTTAGCTACACGTGAATATATGTTGGCTACTTTGTGCGTACATGGATATTTACGAATATATCCAACATGCATGAATCTATCGTTTCTAATGTAGGTTCAAGCTAGGTTGGATTATAAAAATGAGACAGTGCAGTCATGATACGTACAGAGGATTTACTAGGATTACATCACTTTCTTTTAGTTTTGATCCTAAGTTAATTTGTTGAAGCCGAATTCTATATCCTGATCAAATTGATTTTAAGTAGTAAAGTGATGAGCTAGAGTCAGCAGCAGTGGGGCTAGGATTTTAATTAGTTTACAGGAAACAAGATTAAAAGATATAATAATAATTGATTAAAAATACTAAAAATATAACTAACAGAATATAGATTTAATATATTTATCAAATTTAATTATTGTTGAATACAAATAAATGAAAGTTGTAATTTATTTTTTCATACCTAACGTTAATTTATTTGGTTGCCCTCAATGAGTTCACTAATTTGGTCTACCAGCAAATTCGCTAAATTTACCTTGACACGAGATAGGGTTTAATAGAATTATGGTTCTCCATAATCTCAGCTAATTACAATTATATATTTCATACTATTAAAATTTGTAAAAATAAATAAATATACATATTCTCATCAACAATTAATTTAAAAGAAAAATCTAAATAGAAAAAAGTTTTAAAATAAATCAATATAAAAATTTGATTACATGCCTGAAAATTTTCTTTATTATTTTTATTTTTTCTATTTGGAAAGGGAACCAAACATAACCCAAAACTATATATTATCACTTTTTAATTAAGCACACTAATTAAATAACCTACTTGGTAATTAGGTCCACATATGATTACCACTTGATTGATATATATCAATCCTTTGGTGTTTTTTAGGGGGTTTAATCAGCCATTTTTATATATAATTAAATTCAAAATGCATAAGCCTTTATAGATCTTCTAAGTGATGTAAAAGTGCTTTGACAGGTCTTGACTTTTTGTAAGCAAAATGTAAATCGGCGCATCCTTTGTTTGTATATAACATACTTTGCCTTGTAGTTTTGAGTCTTTTGACATCTATAAAAATGACAATTTCACATTCTTTTTGACAAATTTTGGTACTTTTATACTAGGGGCGTGGTTCAAAACAACGGGTAATTTTTTTATATATATATTTTTGATCAATTAAGGGTGGGCAAAACAACAAATAAGACAATTATTTTACATGAATTTGAGAAAATTTGAGCGGGCCAGCTGAGGTGTTTGCCCCCTCTCTCCCTGATAAGGATGGAAATTAATGATTAGATTGGAGTCCAGATTGGTTGATTTCATTTACTCGACAAACAAAAAGAAAGAGGGTCGAGATTGACTCTTAAAAGAGTTTTTAGTGAGACCGTAGAATATCGATCATATATCTTTTCAATATGAGACAATATTTTTTGCACTTTGACGCGTATAATCAACAAAAAGAGTGAAAGAGAGATCTATGTTTGTCCTTAAAGAATAGAGGCCTTTTCTAATGGAAGTTTTCATACCATGTTCATATGACATGACAATCACAATGAACTTCTGATATACGATATAGATTTGAGAAATAAGACAGCTGCAAAATTCATCATGAAAGTAGTATGGATTTACGAATAAAAGAATAGACAATCATGATATTTATTTTATATAAATAATAAATAAGTTAATTAAGCAGCTTGTAAATAATTTTGAGTTCTTTCAAAAAATAAATGAGTCAAATTTGAATAAATTATCAATATCAGTAATAAGCTCGAGCGACTTGTACTCGAATAAAATTAAATGAACAGAGCTTAAATATTCAATACTCGGCTCAAATATATTCCTATATATATATATCACATTTTTATCATACAATTAGTGCACAATATAAATGTGACAGTTATAATCGACTTTTAATTTTTAAAAAAAATAAAAAACAAAAACTGATCTAAAAGTTAATTAAAACTACCCCATCACTATTGACTAGGGCTCTAAATAAATCGGTCTGTTTTACAGTCTGCTCGGTAAAACTAGACCCAAGCTTGAGCTCAGTACTGTAAAAACCTGTTCGATTAATAAATGATACATACCCGACTAACCCGACATAATTCGATAGGGGCTCGCGAACCTAATTCGTTTAAGACTCGACCAGATCAGCTCGCCCAACTTGTTTAGGACTCATAAGCCTAAAAGGTTAATATATACTAATTAATTTAATATTACTAAGAAACAAACTAACCATATAAGTATAATTAAGTAGTTACTTATAGTATATAGGTCACTTTAATTATATATATATATATATATAATTAGTTCCTAAGTAACTAACTATACTAATTAAGTAAATATAGTAGTCCATATTAATTATAATACTTAAATATATAGTAGTATTACTATGAATGTATGTATCAAGGTATATATGTATGTACATTATTAACTAGTTAGTTCATAAACTAACATATTAAGTTATTAATATATAGTTAGTTTATAACAATATGACTATAGTGAATAGTTAAAAACAACTATATAACTATAATATGACTCATTATACATGGTTAACAATAGTTATATATTATACGTATAAATTATAATATAGTTAATTAATTATATATAGTATACTAGACTTATACTATTTGCTTACATTATACTTATGTTATAGTTTCTACTCTATAGTTATATATAATAATATTATATTAATTTGTTAATTATAGACTATAGTTATATACTATATTCTATAATATGTCTGATATAGTAACATATTATATATTATATTTTAAATAAATATATAAAGTTGTTTATAAACTCGGACTTAAACTTTGCTCAAATTACACATTAAAAAATTTAATAACCTAGCTCGAGCTTGATCGAGTACCCGGCTCGACTTAAAATAGCATTATCAACGAGCTCAAGCTCTCGAGCTTACCCGAACTTTTATCAAGTCAGTTTTGAACACACATTTCATAGCTCGACTCGAATATGTATCCTTATAAACGAATCATTCTTAAATTTATAAAATTCGACTCAATTTGGCTCGATTACATCCCTTCTATTGACCTTAAAAATTTACTGTGGAAGATTTTTGTTTCACATTTTAATAATGGTAAAAAATAATAATAATAAATAAATTGCATAGTGGGCTTGTGTTCAGTTTTTGTCTGAGAGGTTAGATGCTGGTCATATATGTCCAAACGCATCCACTGTGTGCCGACATCGACTCATAAACTGAATGAAAACCGGATCTATGAAGATTTGTTTTATTTCCTACATATACAAAAATAACAGAAGGACCAAATTTGCGGTTCTTTTCATTCCCGTGCTATATATCAAGTGGTAATCACATGTGGACCTAATTAACAAGTAGGTTATTTAATTACTGTGTTTAATTAAAAAGTGATATTAGTTTTGGGTTATGCTTGGTTCCCGTTCCGAAAATAAGAAAGATGAAAACAATATATATATATATATATATATAAAAAAATCAGGTATCTAATCAAATTCAGGTATTTATATATATAAATACAATTATTGTATGAATATATAATTGTAGTTTTATCAATCGATTTGTTTATTTTGTTAGTTATAGTTTTTAATATTTTCAATCAATTTTTTAAAAAAACTTTTAATATTCTCTTCGTCACTCTGTCCAATTAGCAACTCTTACTTTCTTGAGTTTTCTATGCATGATTTTGGTAGTTACAATGTTACGTGCAATGTGAGTCAGTATGTTATGTTAGAATACTAGTTTTATGTTTATCTCTTTTGTTATTTTAGTAAAATTAGGTTTATCTCTTTTATTTTGTTTATGAGTGTTATTGATAGGGTATGAATATCTATCTATCTTGGATGTAAATATACTTATCTTATCTTATATTAATAGTAGTAAAGTTTGAGTGTTGGTATAGAGGTTTACTTCACGTTGAATACTTTTTTTTATTATAATGTGTCTTTAAATACTGCACTATTTGTCAAATCTTGGGTTTTTAAGAGTTAAAAGCACCTTTAATTGCTCAATAGGAGGTCTAGAATTTCTTGAAAATCCTATAAATCTATCTGACGATATTCTGCAAAAATTCGTAAAAAAAATGGGATGAGTTGTTTGCTAGATTCGAGAGCAGTTTCGCTGAATATAAAAATTGAGTTCAGCATTGTGAGCAACAACAAATTGTGCTAGCACTGTATTCTGTGCAACAAAAAATATCAGTCGACTGTAGCCACTACCATGTCAAGCCGCATGACCTCTCCACCAAAATTATGTAGTGGTTGAAGATAGTAATCACCACAATCACATGTTTACAGACAAAGAGGAAATGACAAATGATAGAGAAGCCAAAAAATAGAACCAAACACATAAGTTATATTGTACGGCGTTACCATCAACAACGAAGCAGAAATCTATGGTATCATGTGGCCATGAAGGATCCATGGTCCAAGTCCCCGTTTACATCAATAAATAAATTTTTTAGACCTTGAGTCCATTTCAAGGCGGGTCAAGTGTTACGTGCAATGCAAGTCATTATGTTGTGTTATAATATTAGTCTTATGTTTATCTCTTTTGTTATTTTGGCAAGATTAGGTTTATCTTTTTTATCTTGTTTATGAGTCTTATTGATAGGGTATGAATATATATCTATCTTGGATGAATATATGTCTTATTGATAGGGTATGAATATCTATCTATCTTGGATGAATATATACTTATCTTATATTAATAGTAGTAGAGTTTCAGTATCGGTATAGAAGTTCACTTCATGTGGAATACTCTTATTTGTTGTAATATGTCTTTAAATACTACACTATTTGTCAATTAAGGAAACCAATCAAGAAAAATATTCAAACCTTGAGTTTGTAAAAGTTAAGAGCACCTCTAATTGCTCAATAGGAGGTTTAAGATTCCTCAAAAATCTTGCAAATCTATTTTTCTTTTTAAGTTATCATCTCATATTACGTATGCACGTAACAAAATGGTATCAGAGTGCATACATAACAAAGTAGTATCAGAGTCAGGTTCTCATAACCCACGGCCACAGGTTCAGGTTATGGAAAATCATCTATATCAACGTATTGACGATATTCTGTAAGAATTTGTAAAAAAAATGAGATGAATTGTTTGCCAGATTCGAGAGCTATTTCGCTGAATATAAAAATGGAGTTCAGCATTGTGAGCAGCAACAAATGGTGCTAGCATCGTATTCTGTGCAATAAAAAATATCAGCCAACCGTAGCCACCACCATGTCAAGCCACATGACCCTCTCCACCAAAATTAAAAAAGAACCAGACACACAAAAATCTACGATGTCGTGTGGCCATGAAGGATTCATGGACCAAGTCCCCGTCACTCGTTACATCGAGAAATAAATGTTTTAGACCTTGAGGACAAGGTCCATTTCAAGGCGGGTGGAGTGTTAACAATGCGAGTCATTATGTTGTATTAAAGTACTAGTCTTATATTTATCTCTTTTATCTTATTTATGAATCTTATTGATAGGGTATGAATATTTATCTATATTGGATGAAGATATACTTATCTTTTATTAATAGTAGTAGAGTTTGAGTATCAATATAGAGGTTTACTTCACATGGAATACTCTTATTTATTGTAATGTGTCTTTAAATACCGTACTATTTGTCAATTAAACAAACCAATCAATAAAAATATTCAAACATTGAGTTTGTAAGAGTTTAGAGCACTTCTAATTGCTCAATAAAAGGTTCAGAATTTTTTAAAAATCCTATAAATCTATCTTTCGTTTTAAATTTTCATCTCACGTTACGCACGTAACATACAATAATATTATATGTTAGATTTCTCTTTTTTTAAAATCCTTGGGTAGAAATATCATGTGCAACCTACTGATTTTAGGGGTGTTCGTTGGTTAAGTCGGTGTCGAAAATAGCATTTTTGCCTTTCGCCAAATCACAGTCGGTAAAGTCAAAAATTGTACCGACTTTACCGCATGTGAACTTGTTTCGCCTATCGACATTACCGACTTTTGTCGGTAATGACGGTCGGAAATGTCGGTTAAATTGGGTCAAGTTTCTAGTTCGGCTGGGGTAGCCCATACACTTTTTGGGCCAATTTTTAGGGTCGAAAAATAGGGTTTCTAATATAGCCATTTTCAAAAATTATGGATATTTTCAAAATATAATATAGCCCAATAATATAAAAATCTGTTTCAAATTTACATTCTCATAATCAACATTCACAAACCTATTAAGTCGGTCATTTACATTCTCATAGTGACATCATAAAATACTTTAAAAAAATTTTACAAAAAAACTCTTACAAAGTGATGTGGCACAACATGATTAGATTTCTCAAAATGTGAATTTTTCTCATTTCCAATTATATTGATTATGAGAATGCGAATGTCGGTTAAAGTCGGTAGGAGGTCGGTACAAAACTATTTTCGCCTACCGACCGACAAATGTCAGAAAAAAAAAAAATTTCTTCCGCCTACCGACCGCCAGTGGACGGTAGGCAGTCGAAGACGGTCGAAATTCGATCGGTACACGGTAGGTGATGAACTTGCACACCCCTAACTGATTTATGTTAAGACCTCCTACTCCAAGACTCCACTCATCGGTATTTAATTCACATCCAAGATCGCATTCTCTGAAAGGACTATACTACGGAAAAAGGATCTCTCCATTTCCAGCCGGTTAGGCTTAAATGAGTGGCGAAGTTGTAATTTTACTTTTCATTAAAAGTAAAATTACAACTCTGCCACTCATTTAAACCAAACCGACTCCTCTCCATTTCCTTTGAAATGGAGAGGATCCGGGTCCTATACTACGGGCTATCACTTTTGTTAGGCCTGCACCATTAAATGTCTCACAAAATTATGATACAAAAAAGTCTGGTAGAAAATTACTATTCACAGGGATGGGACCTGCCTTTGAGCACGAAATATACTTACCATTCCCCTTCTTCTCAAAAGGCCGAGCAGTGCAGCCATCGGTCCTTGTTACGAAAGAACCGTCGAATATTGTTATAAAAAATAAAAAATTTAAAAAAAAAAAATCCAAAAATTCAGCTTAATCAAAATGTTTTATAATTAATAAAATAATTAAATTCATATTTTTTATTAACACGTTCAGATTTCAAATGCAAGAACCACTTGGTTTTAATAGGAAAAAAAAAAGAGGACCACTTGGTTCTTAATGTCCCGGGCCCCCTATCCCACTGAGTCTAAATCAAAATTCTTAATAAAATGCAACGCATGCAGTAAAGGTTCTAGAGAAAGACAAAAGCGGAGAGAGAGAGATGAGGATTAGCAAAGAGTCACCATCAACGCCGGAGTCGGTATCATATTGACCAGCTCAAATGATAGATGCATTTTTATTTGACTTTTTATTGTAGGAATATTTTTATAGTAGGGAGTTAAAATAGATTTTTATTATTTGAGAAAAGAAGTAGAGAATCATTTCTTTCTTATTTTTTTTATAATAAAATATTAGTTTATTTTCTTATTTTTTAATTTTTTTTAATTTTATTTGTTTTCTTTTTTTTAAAAATATTAATATTTAAATAAAAAAGTGTAGATTCTTAAAATTAAAAATTAAATGTAGGTGTTTAGAAAAAGATAATTTTACTTACTACTTTAAAAATAAAAATAAAAAATCGAATAAGAACACTATAAAAAAACTTGAAAAAGTTGAGAGACGTGGTTGGGTCGTGAAACTGCCAGCTTTAATGCAATGGAAGGTAGTATACCTTAGAGCTAGGAGACAATCCTAGTTCTGAGTAGGTTGATGTACCAAAAATCTCACCGTCTGTAAATGGGGGGATTGGCCGGTTGGGTGCCTTTTCAGTCCTCGATCTCTTAAGCTTGCATCATCTCTAACGTCAATCCCACCGAAATGTTAATGGGGGTGGTCATATATGCATACGTGGTCATTGGGTTAATGATTGATGATGCTGATTATTGTACGGCCAAGATCGTGCAACTGACACCTGTAACAGAGAATAAGTACAGTCGGAACCGGGGTTTCTCCGGAGAGATCCCGATGATGCTTAAATTAGCACGGGTCATGACTTGCTCAGAGTATGAGAGCTATAAGAATTCCAATACGAAAATGGTAGTGTGAATTTCCCTTAATTGGTTCCATGTCTTTCTTTGTGCAATGTGTTTACCAATGAGTATGGCCTTGGCCACGAATCTCATGGCTGAGTAAAACTTTTTTGTTTTAAAAGGAAATTTTCGGGTAAAAAATTAATTTTTAGGGTCGACTCATAAAAAACATCAAATTTAAATAACCTTTCAAAATTTTGTGAGATTTATATAACTTTGGGGGTTACTGCCCCAAGGCAGGTGTCCTTGCAGATGGTTTGTGATTTAGGGTGTGTTTGTTAAGTGTTTATAGAGGTTTTTGTTTTAGAATAATAATATGATTTATATGATATAAAGTTAAAAGAATGTTACGAATTTTTTGTATAGAAAAATAAAAAAGTTTTATTTTTTAGTAAATTTTTTATTTGAATAATAATAAAAAGTTAGTGATGTGATGTAAAAAATAAAAAAAAAATTGTTAAAAAATGATTGATTGAATATTAAAAGTAGAGTTAATTTTGAGGAAAAAAAAATATAAAAGGTTAATAAACATAGCCTTAGTGTTGAATTTCTCGCCTATTGGCAAGCTAGGATGGTTTGGTATTTTGTCGAAGAATAATGATACATGTTAATTCTTATGTCTTTTTTGTATTTATCAAAAAATTATGTGACTTTTAAAATTATCATTAGATCAAAAATCAATACTAAATTATCATAAAATTAATTTACTTTTAATTAATACAAGATAAATATAAAAATTATATATAATTACTCTTTCCCGAATTACATGTTTATTGGCATGCCAAGGACATACAAGATTTTCCGCCGATAGGACAAATATTTAAGCTGAAATTGTTGGGGCAGTTATCCTTTTGTGCCGCACCATGATGTGGTCCGGTGAATATTTCATACTTTCATATACCAGTGCTCTTCTATTTTTGTGTCTTCATGCAGTTGTGGCAACGTTGGCCGTATAAAGATAAATGTTTGTCATATCAAATTTCCAAGCTCGTATTGGGATCTGACCAGAACAGAAATATGACAAACACATCCGATCATGTCCGACAAGAACTGAAAAGATGCTTTCTCTCTTAAATCTTGGCCACGTTTGAAAACTTTTGGACCTGCCAAAAGATTCGCTAGTACATTATGCGTGTCACCGGCCCTTGCAGGTAGGGAAAATTGAGTTGAAGGTTTTTTTTTTTTTCATCTTTTAATTTATTTATCTTCATTCATATTTTTTAAAAATTTATTATTAACTATGTAGGATCACAATGTTAAATTTTATTTTAGAAGAATGTTACAACTAAATTAATGTGGTATTGCCTATAAATAATTAATTGGATCACCATTTATTAACAAACCTATTATGTTACAATTAGGAGATAAATATAACATCGAATGGCCAATAAAAAGAAAATCATATTACTGATTTTTGTTGCCTCATATTCCGTGTACTCTAAAAAGTGGATTGTTCACAACCACGTATTTGAAACCAATGATCACTGGATCAAGATCAATACACTATACACTCACCAAAAAAACAAAAGATCAACCCATACAGCATAAATGTGCTCAACAACTTTTTGAATTTGGCTGCCAAGCGACTAGCTGATAAAAAACGGGGGAATAAAACAAAAGAAGAAACACAAAAAGAGTGCATACGAAACTATACGAAATTTATAAAGAGTGCATTGGTTTCCGTAATTTCGCATGGACAGAGTTTTTCTCCAAACTAGATTGGAGGAAGTTCCTCCAACTTCATCTATAAAAATGTCATGTGTCCCTTTACATGTGAGAAACACATGCATTTTTTAATTGTAAGGATAAGCACATGCATTTTTTATAAATTTTTTCTAATTTTGTCTTTGCAATTAAAAAATGCATGTGCTTCTCACATGCAAAGGAACATGTGGCATTTTTATAGATGAGTTTGAAGGAAAACGCTGTCCGCATGCTAAGTGCTTGTTTTTAAACAAAATTGTAAAAAATGTTTAATTTTAGAGTGCCTTAAAAAAAAAATAATAACAGTTAAAAAACATGAAAAAATTCGCGCTATTGCACCAGAAGCAAGGGGGTAGATTTACCAAAAAAAAAAAACACAATTTAAAAGATTAAACCGTAATTTTTATTAGATACTTAATTGTCATTTTAAAAATATCTTTTCATTAATATTGTTTTGAAATCTGTATTTTTTTAAAAAAATATATATATATATATACATTTTGAAACAATTAAACCAAAGTAAAATAGCATTCTTCTTTCTTTCCTTTATTATTATTATTTTTTCTTTTTGGGACTAAGAGGCCCACCACCAAATAAATCATATTGCTTTGGAATAAGAAAAACACTATATACCACACCATCAGTCTACATTTATCCTATTATGTTTATGTGGCAATGTCTAGAAGTGGAATGAGAATTTTAGGAAATAGAAGACAAAAATAAAATAAAATTTTTGGGGGATTAAAAATTAATTTTGAGAGTCCATTTCATAAAAATACCTAAATTTTAAAAGAAATTTTCAAAATTTTGTGATTTTTTTTAAACAAAATTTGTAAGGCCTAAAACTCCTCAAGGGTATGGCTGATCCACCGCTGCAATGTCTATTAACCTTTTTTTTTTTTTTTTTAACAATGACTAATTTAAAAATTAATAGATTATCACATTTAATATATGCTATATAGCATTGCTCTTGAAATAAAAAAGAAGGAAAAATAATTGGTAACTTGATTTTACTTAAAGCTGTTGTTCTAAAAAAGGAGGTAAAATAAAACCCACAGAAGTATAACTCGGGTCAGGCCAGTTTAAGGGATTGGACCGCTGCAAGCTCTATTGGATAGGTGTTGGACGAAGCAATATTACACGTACAGAAATTAACGTCGGTTGAGCGCGCTTATGAAAATCATTGCAAGCCATCCAAAAATTGTCTGATGTCACATAAGATTAAATTCTGCCATAATAGATGTGATCAGGGACGGACCGAAAGGGCAGGGCTGATCCCCCATATATATAATATATATTTATATAATACTTCTTACATATTTATTTTTTTATTTTTTTGTTTCTTTATTATGATGGCCTCCTTAAAAAGAAAAAAAAAAAAGAAAAAAAAATCAATTGAGTCCGACCCTTCTAAAATTAAATTCCAAATTTTATGGCCCTATTTTATTGGATTCCGCTTTAGAGACCAAGATTCAAGTAAGAAGTACTTTTTTTTTTTAAATAAGTTTTTTTCAAAATCTCTTAATTAATGTTATTAGGAGAATATTTCACGTACGTATCTAAGAGGGGAGAAAAATCCAAAACTGTTACAAGTACTCTAATAATGAAGAAAGGCCCCATGCATGGCCCCATACCCGGATCACGTATCGTCAACACTATTACACAAGTTGCCTGTCATCTTATATATATATATATATATATATATATATAAAAGCAGCCTGTCAACTATTATGATCTATGGATTTAATTTTCGAACAAAGATCACTGTAATTCGGCAAGACCACGTAATCCAAAACATCGATCATTCGTGACCATTAACGATGTAACGGTAAAAATATCCGACCCAATGAAAAAAACAAATGTGTGTATTATTAACAGCTAGCAAATGTTAAGCAGACAAGTTGCATCCATTACTCACTGTGTTTAAACCTCCGAGTTCACACCACGGAGCCTATAAAAAGGGGTACTGGGAAGCACTAGAAAACTAAGAAGATGGAGGAGAAAGGGAGCCATGGCAGAAGGCCAAAGGGAGGGTTGGTCACAATGCCTTTCATTTTTGGTAAGCTTCCGCAGTACTCTTACAGATTGACGAACTTCTTCTTTTGCTTCTTTTGGTTTTTGAAGATTTGGGTTATGTGACAATATATCTTCTTTCTGTTAATTTCTGTGCAGCAAACGAGGTCACTGAGAAGTTGGCCGTGGTCGGATTCTCTACCAATATGATTAGCTACTTAACAACACAACTGCATATGCCATTAACCAAAGCAGCCAACACCCTCACCAACCTCGGAGGAACTGCAAGCTTGACACCGCTGGTCGGGGCCTTCATTGCCGATGCATATGTCGGTCGGTTCTGGACTATAACAGTTGCTTCCATCATATACCAAATTGTTAAGCATCTCTCTCTCTCTCTCTCTCTCTTTCTTCTGTGTATTATCTTAACGTAATCAGGGGATTTAATTTTTTTTTTTTTTTTTCCTTTTGATGAAAATATATATATGTTCAGGGGATGATTAGCCTAACACTCTCAGCAGTTCTCCCAAAACTAAGGCCACCCCCATGTAAAGGAGATGAAGTGTGCGAAGAAGCTGATGCAGGACAGGTGGCTATCCTCTACGTATCTCTTCTACTAGGAGCTGTAGGATCAGGGGGGATCCGACCCTGCGTCGTGGCATTCGGGGCAGACCAGTTCGATGAAACGGATCCTAAGCAAAACACCAAGACATGGAAGTATTTCAACTGGTACTATTTTGTCATGGGGGTATCCATACTAGTGGCTGTGACGGTGCTTGTTTATATTCAGGATAACATTGGATGGGGTTGGGGCCTTGGAATTCCAACCATTCTTATGTTCTTGTCAATCATCACTTTTATTTTCGGGTACCCACTTTACCGGAACTTGGATCCGTCTGGGAGTCCATTTACCCGGTTGGTACAAGTGTTGGTGGCTGCCTACAGGAAGAGAAAATTGCCTATGGTTTCTGATCCCAAGTTACTATACCAAAACGACGAGCTTGATGCCCCCATTTCCATGGGTGGGAAGCTTCTTCACACTAAGCAGATGAAGTAAGTGTTCTCTTTCTCACACAAGTTGCATTATTGAGAAAGAAAAGCACTAATTATATTTACATTATCATTTCAAAAAGATTGATTAAATTATAATTAAAATTTTCTAACAGCAGAATTTGTGTGCATGATCTTTGGCACTGTAGCACCACATTGATTGATGTATCTATTTTAGTTAACAGTATCCTGTTCGTGTACTTTATTATAATTAACCACACATAAGTGGACAGTAAAATTTGGCTTGAATACTGTAAAAGCACTCAATCAAAAGTAAAATCAAATCCACTCTCTTAATTTATTACAGCTTGGGCAAATCCTAATTTCTTAACTTTCTTTTATTAAACAACTTTATCCGTAAAGACAACAATTTTCTTTTTCTTAGTACTTAAACACATAAAGTTAGAAACATGGGAAATTAGCTTATATCTTGCATAAGAATCAGGAACCGACCGGCCTCCTTGTTTTAAAATTTTCTTTAAATTTTTTTTAATTATGTCAAATATATATGTATTAGGCTTAAAAATTTGACCCCTACTAAAAAATAAATTTAACTCATTATTTTTACTTTGACCTCTCCATATGAAAAATCTTAATTCCATCTCAAATAAGAATGATAAGTTAAATTAGAATATTAAATAAATTATTAAATCAATCCTTATTTATTAGCTTAAATTAAATTAATTATTTTTTATTAGTTTAAACTTTTGAGACAAGTATAATTAAACATGGTATTAAAATAAAAATTTCAAATTTAAACTTTATTTTTAATT
>FXXK01000089.1:548899-563009 GCA_900184695.1 Betula pendula | reverse complement strand
TAGAACAACCGAACTAATAAAAAAATAATACCTACTTAAAAAAGAATAATAATAATAATAATAAAAATACCTATGCAGATACTATTTTTTTTCACGCCAGTGTACGATGTTCTGAAAAAAATAGTATCGTTAAAAAAAATAACCGTTTATATTTTAATATAAATATTAATAAATGAGCGTCAATATAATATTTATTTTTTATAATATAATAGTAATTTTTATCCTTTTTTTATTATTTGTCTCTGTCTGCATCCTTTTTGAATGGGCATATAATTTTTTAATTAGAAGGTGACAATCGCATAGTTTTTCTTTTTAATAAAACTATTAAAGAAGATGTATTTTCCCATTCTCTAAAAATACATAGTAATTTTAAAAGGTTGGGAGAAATAATTTTTCATTTGTAGGGAATTTCTATACTAAATGAATTGAAACATGTGGAGGCTGTAGCCTGTTGGTTAACCTTTAGCTCGTGGGACCCATATTAGGCCCAGAATTAATTATCAAGTCCATGAGTCGTCCATATACAATCAGACAACCCTACGTTGAAAATATGAGATGATCCAATATCATTTATTTAACGTGGTAACTATCACTTAGATTGTCAAATTGTAATACACTTAGGGGTACTTTTGTAATACTCATAAATTAACTTGGGTAAAAAATTTAATAACAAAATTTGACATGTAAATATAATTTTTTTAGTAGCTGATTTTATAGTAAATATTGTATTACATCTACCGGCACTAATGTATGGTGAATTAATGAATGCAGGTTTTTTGACAAGGCGGCCATAGTGAGTGAAGAAGACACGCACCTCAAATCTGGGCAAGCACCAAATTTATGGAGGCTGAACACCGTTCATCGAGTGGAAGAACTAAAATCAGTGATCCGAATGGGGCCAATATGGGCGGCAGGGATCCTCCTCATCACAGCCTACGCACAACAGAGCACATTCTCACTCCAGCAAGCCAAAACCATGAACAGGCACATTACAAAGTCCTTCCAAATCCCCGCCGGCTCCATGGCCGTCTTCACCATGCTCTCCATGCTCTCCACAATCGCGTTTTATGACCGTGTTTTCGTTCCGGTAACCCGCAGGTTCTCCGGGCTCGACCGGGGCATCAGCTTCTTGCACCGGATGGGAATCGGCTTTGTCATCTCCATATTCGCCACTCTGGTTGCGGGGTTCATGGAAGTGAAGCGCAAAAACGCAGCTTTAGAACACGGGCTCATTGACCACCCTCATTCCACCATCCCCATATCAGTCTTTTGGCTTGTGCCGCAGTATAGCCTTCATGGGATTGCTGAAGCTTTCATGTCGATTGGGCATCTCGAGTTTTTCTACGACCAGGCACCAGAAAGCATGAGGAGCAGTGCTATGGCGCTGTTCTGGTTAGCAATTTCATTTGGGAATTATTTAAGCTCGCTGCTTGTTTCCTTGGTGCACAGGTTTACTGCTAAGGCAGATGGATCAAACTGGCTTAGGAATGACAACATAAGCAAGGGGAAGTTGGAGTACTTTTACTGGTTGCTCACATTGCTGCAAGTCGCTAATCTTGTTTACTACTTGTGTTGCGCCAAAATGTATACATATAAGCCTATCAAGATCCAGAAAAAAGAAAGTGGTAGCTCTGAAGAAGATGGGGTGGAGCTTGTAGATCGGGTTTGATTAGTTGCAGTTTTAGGCATTAGTTGGGTCCATGACAGTTTAATTGCCCCTGTTTTGCAGTGTCATTTCTTCGAAATGATTATACTTGTAGAGAAAAATCAGGGGAACAACTGTATTTGTATGTAGTTTGAATAATGGAAATGTAAAATAAAGGTTAGAATGAAATAAAATATTAGTATTGCATGTTGGGAGTAAATCTCATCCTGGGGTTCCACTCAATCACATCTAAGAAGATAATTTAGCTGTTAAAGGAAAATAAACTAGAATCTTCTCCTTTTGGAAAAACTACATTCATTCAGCAATTAATACGATACATATGGAGAATCTCACTCAAATATAAAACTCAAACTCATTACTTTATTTTTATTCTAAAAAAACATAATTTTTCTATTTTACAGGTTATTTATCACTGGTCAAGCCATACCAAAAAAATTGCATCAACAAAGATAATGTTCAAAATTAGTGTATTTGTTTTCAGTAATTGTTAAACCAAATTATTTGTCCCAAAAGTTTAAGTTTATGTCATCTTAACTCACACCAATCATATTTTTTTCAAAAATAAAAAATTTATCAATTATTTCAAAAGTTTAAATGGATAAAAAAAATAATTAACTTAATTAATATTGTTAAAACAATTTTTTTTTGTTTTTTTCCCTAGAGCTCTGCCCCCACAGTGGGGCCTGCTACACGCCATAGACCAGGGAGAGCAAATCTTTGCGTGGCAAACTTTACAATACGAAAGCTCTATATATAGACCACCTTGAAAGGTTTATTATGCCAATATGGCACAATTGATCATATGTTTATAATATATATATAACTTGGTAAATCAATAACAAGAAGATCTGAAAATGATCCTATTTGTAAAATTAATTTTCGAAAATCTTAAAAATTAAAAGAACTCAATTTTAAATCACCTTTTCCTGTATATCTTCAACTCATCCAGCTTACTCTGATGACGATTTGAATCATCTATGGGTATGATTGTTAGTTGTTTTGAGGGGTGTTTTTGGTTTTTAATTTGAAAAATATTGTGATGCAACATAAAAGTGAAAAATATATATTTTCTATTTTTAAAAGTGTTTTGTATTTTTAGTTTGTTTATATTCCTCATTGGCCCTCTTATGCTCAAGTCACAGGGCTCGGTGGTGTGTCACAAGCGTTCCTATGATCCCCAATTACAATAACTAGACAGACGTTTAAGATGATCGACCTTATATTTTGATAGGAGTATGTAAGTTGATAAAAAATAATTGACTTAATCATTTAATTATTTGTCTAAAATTCTCCCTTAATCATTTGATTTTAAACAACTTGAGACTACGTATCCAACACTTTAAATATTTAATTAAAATAAGAGGTAAGAGTAATGTTAAAGAAAAAATTCATATAAAATTTGAGCATTTTTAAAAGTAATATAACTTTTAAAATTACTATTAAATTTATAATTATTAATTATTAAATTTTAATTTAATAATAATTTAAAAAACTCACGTCACTTTTGATTGGATCAATTCCTCTCGGGGTCCTCCCCTCTATCAATACTATACATAAGATACGAAATTCCATCCACACTTAAAAGAAAGAAGTATGAGATTGGTCCATCGTGAAGACAGAATTTATGCCGTATTTGAATGGGTTTCCCGAATTTGATTCTGGGAGATCATGGGCTGACGTGCCTAGTTTCCCTTCTTGGGCCAATATGGACCCAAATACACCACACGTGCCTCCTTGACTTATCATAATATCTCTAATCTCTCTCTCTCTCTCTCTCTGCGTGTGTTTCTCATTAACAAGCAAAGATCTCTCAAAAAAAAACAAAAAAAAAAAAAAGAATAACAAGCAAAAAAAGGTTTCGTTGCGTCTTAGGCCGAGCGCATCCGTAGCGAACTTTCAAACGACCTTCCAATTCTTTACACGTCGCATCTATTTCCAACACAAAAGAGAACCAAAAGCAAGCAAAGACTTTTAACGCGTGGAACCCAATAACCCCCATTGCTGTTCCATATTCGTCCTTCTCTTTTTGAATAGAAAGATCAAATCCCAGAGTCTCACGGATTCAAATATGGCGGTGACGAGGAATATATAGGCTTTGAGCACGACCAAAACGAGCCAATGCGATGGACCGGGTGGTGGCAGCGGAAAGTTTGAACGATGGCACAGTGACGCCTCTATCGGCCATAGCGGATGCCTTCGAGCACCTCGCCAAGCTCTTGAAATCGCAGAAGGAAGGGTCCAAAGAAGAGGCGCGGCTCCGCTTGGACACCTTCTGCGACGCCTGCTCTTGGGTCTCCGTTCTTTTTGGATGCCTCGGCCTCGCTTTCAAGTTCGCCGAGTCCGAATACGTCTCCAAGGTTGTTTTTCTTCAAACTTTCTCTACCCATTTATTTTTTTTCATCATTGTGGAGACTCTATAAATATATGAAGGAATCTACAGTCACAAATATTTCTTCTTCTTTTTCCTTTTTGCTCCCCCAAATCGTGATTAATTTAGAGGTGAATCATTCAATTTTATTGGAATCTAATGTAATATTTCCAGGATGCTTTAATATGGAGCATCAAGTAGATAATATGTTGATAAATGACTCAGGGCAAAATTACTTTCTTTTCTTTGTTATAATATCTCTAGACTACATGAAAAATTGAAGAAGTCCACCAATTCAGTTAAAACTATTTGATCAGGAAATTACTGAAGTTTGATTTATTGCATGCTCATTTGGAGACATCAGGGAGCCTTTGAGCTTGCCTTATGAAGTTTGTGTTTCTTGTAACATTTACATGTGCTCCTTTTTTATGTCTCTGTCGGGTTTGTTGAAGCATTGGTATAAAACTATATTAACATGACCTATTTAATTAAACGAGCCAAGATCTTTAACCTTAATCCGCTAATTTTGTGTTGAGATTGTGTCCAATGTAAAGAGCCAATGTTACTCCTACTGATGACCTCTAACTGTAAATCCTTCATGGGTGCATTCAGATGTGGTTCCTAAATCCAATGCTCCTTTTGATGCATACAGGTACGCGATCTTAAGGAAGCATCAAGGACACATAACACCTTACAAGCTATACTCGATCTTGATGTTTCAAATGGCACGGTAAAGAAACCAGGAAGCCATTCACGTAATTTACGACGAGTTAGACAGGGTCTTGAACTCATCAGAGTTTTATTTGACTACTTTTCTTCATCTGAGTATGTTTCACCCCCTTCATGATTGTATCTTTTTTCTTTTTTTTTCTATTGCATACTGCTGTTTCAATAAGATGCAACATCTATTTGTTCACTGTTTAAATATGTTTTTGTGATTTAACATGATATTAAATCAAAGGTCCTAAATTTAAACCCTAACTCAACATTTTACCTCCTAAATTAATATTTATGTAAAATAGAGGCAATGTGCAGTTTATTTAATTGTTTAAGCAACAGAATTTGATAGGTAAATTTAATTGTTTAGTAGCTGAGAGATAAATTTGACGTCAGTTTGTAAAACTTGTAGTATCCTTACAATGCTCTTTACTATTTTTGATACTTAGATTTTCTGGTTTTGATCCTTTCTGATAAAATCTAATAATTTTCTTATTTCACTTTTAGAGATCACTCTTTAAAGGAAGCAGCTTCAACAGCTTATGCGCAAGTTTGTGCACCATACCACTCATGGACAATCAGAACAGCGGTTGCTGCTGGAATGTATACTCTTCCAACAAGAGACAAACTTCTGCACAAGCTTAACGAAACTGGTGAGTTCAAATCAAATTTACTTTTGAGGACCAAGTTCGAACCTTGCAAGTGATTTGCATTATATATTATTGCTATGGTAAAGATCAAAGTGTTGAGGACATCCAACTATGGAAAGTCTAGTAGTGAGACCAGAGACGGAACTAAGGTCATGGGCCATGCCCCCGTTTTGAATTCCCTTAAAAGCATATATAGAGAGATGATAGAAATCACTTTTCATTCCATCTTTTACCCATCTCCGTGAAGTAGATGGGCAAACCCATCATTGGATTTACAAAAAGGATGGATAAAAGATAAGATGGAGAATGATGTGTAACATGACTCTTATATATACATTTGAGCCTAAAAATTAGGCTCGGCCCCTATGAAAACTATGCATCTGTTACTCGTATAAAAATAAAGTGAACAACCCAAAATATTAAAAGCCTATACAGTTGGTGAACAACCCAAAAATCTAACCCTTTTGTTACTCATTTAACCCACAGCTCATTTGCTTCTATAAACTATGCACACACAAAAATGAACTCCCCTCCCCTCCCCTCCGGTTAAGAAACTCTAGTTCCATCCCTAAGTGAGACTATAATATAACATTTTGGATATTATTCAACGCAAAAGCTTAAATTAATGGGTTTAGACTTAATTTTGTAATGCTATCACTCAACTCTTTTCCACTCACACATGTATATTCCAACAAAAATTTATCCCTAAAGCTTGATACACCAAAGTGCATTGATAATGACTGTAAACATAGCAAATAAAAGTAACTAATCACATATAGATGAAAACGCATTGGAAATTGTTGTAACAAATAGTAAGCATTTCTGTAATAGGTATACAATTCATTAGAACTGTGCTTTTCTTTTTCATTGAAATACAATGAAATGTATTTTGCATTTTCTTTCAATGCCTTCTCTGTTTAAGGCTTGCTAAGAAAGGTTTATCACATTTCATCATTTAATGTAATGTTCAGCCTGATATAATAGTGCATCAATAATGATATATCTTCGATTCTTCACCAGACGACCATAACCATCTCATTCAATTTGATATTAGAAATCTAGCCTTCCCAAGAGGCCTCAACTTTTATCATCGATGTTGTTGCAGATCAGTCAGCAGATAAGAAAATGAGAAGGTATGTCAGTGCTGTGCCTCCTGTAATAGAGTACATCGACAAGCTTTACCGCTCCAGGAATATCAGCTTGGACTGGTGACTTCACATTTGTGCGAGACATCAGCAATGCAGGATTTCTTCTTCCATGGTAGCCTAGGAAGTCTCATGAATCTTGCTCTTCGAAGATCATGTTAAACACATCCGTCGAGCTTCCTTGAAGCATATCTCATTCATCAATAACCATTTCTAGCGCTTCTTTTTTTTAATCCGTAGATGCTTTTGCTTTTTTTTTGTACATGTATTCCATATCAGTTTTGCCATAGTTGATGGCAAGAGTTTTTAACATGAGAAGGATGTTTTCCTTCATATTGGGTTGAGAACGACAATTTTCAACTCAATTTATTAACCTGACATTCAAGTACATTTAAATAAAAAAAAAAATGTGCACTCTCTATTAAAAATGCATGTAAAATCACATGCATTTTGAATACATGTCAGTTTGAAAGAAAAATTTGCTCTTTTTAAGATATCATGAGTTCTAATCAGCAGCTTTTATTTGGAAGACTGAAAGCTGGTGATCTGTATATAAAAAATTGTCACCAGGCAAGGATAAGTGTAATCTTTCGTCAAAATTGGTTTAGTACAAAATCTTGCCAGATGGCAGAGCAGGCAAATTTAAGAACGATATGATTTAGCAATGTAAATGGTTATATTCCAAGGGATTGTTCAAGTTCTTACCATAAGAGCTTTTAACCAATGTCAAACTGCAAATTCAAATGTAAATTTTTATGACCTAATAACCACTCACTTCCTAACAAAACAGGCCCAGAGTCACATAAGACACTTCGAAGTTATTCTCCTCTATAAAAATCGAATCAACAGTATCTGAAAAAGCACAGGAAGCCTTTATAAACCCAAAACAAAATGGAATACAACACAAGCATAATATTGCTACGGACCACCGCAAAACTAGGCTGTGCACTCTGTCCAGTAAGCCACACCATTATCACCCGTTATCCACTAAAGAATAGAGGCTGAAATTCAGCAGGTTTCAATTTGTAGAAACCTGATACATCATCTACAATGTCAGGCTTTCTGGGTTCTCAACAATCTTTGCAAATGTCTGAAGAAACGCGGCCAAGTCAGCACCGTAAACAATCCGGTGATCAGCTGTTACGTTCACCTGTTAAAAGTTCACATGCCAACTCAGTTAAGATCTTCTGCAGAATTTTTAAACTACTACAGAAATTTGGGTCTTTTTTCAGCCGAGAACCTGTTGAACCTGTTTTCTGTTTCATTGACAAAATTAAATGCAGAAAGTTTATAATGTTCATGGATAGCTGAGGGACCCAACTGAGACAACCCAATCAGTGATTAAAAGATATTGATATATCCAAATACTGGAGTCAAAGAACATAAATTGGCAAATTTAACTTCAAAGCCATTTAGTTAGTACAACTTGCGTGGGAGCATTCCGTTCCCCTTACAGTCATTTCAAATAGGTGGTGCATTGGGATGAGGTTCAGATGCAATCTCTCCTTTCAAATGTTCTCTCCCGCATAAATGAGTAATATTCTTGGACAATTAAGTTTGAGAAAGATATTAACCGTCACAGACAACAGTTACGTTCATTAATAACATGCCAAGTAATACAAAGTAGAATCATTAGAAGCATATATCCATGAAATGCAAGAGCCAAAGTTCAGAGTGATTGGTGACAGCTACAGCAGACCCAGCAAAATTGCAGTTCAACCTCGAAGATAAATTGCAAAAAAACCTAAGCTCCTGGAGTCCAGGATTTTCATCGATTACAAATGATTTCCAATATTATCCTGCTTTCAACTCCTGTGGCTAGCTCTTCATTAATTCCTCTAGTTTTCTATCTAAAATCAAACATCATTTACAAAACGAATTCGTAATGTAACACGAATGACCAAGAAATTCCCAAAATCCACACCGCTTCTAAATCCTCTCTAAGTCCAAGTCCTGGTGGAAGTTGATGGACTCTTGGTCTGGAGGGATATTCACTTGCATTTTTTTTTTCTCTCTTTCCTCATCTCCAGTTCCTGCTTTACCGCTCCTTTATAGTCTAAGTTCAAACTGTTCAATGATTCAGAAACTTTTCTACTGTGAAAGACTTATTTCGGTCAACAACTAAAATAAATAACCACACTAATGAGACGCTCCAAAGAGAATAACGTACAAAGCTACTTCTTATATATCGTGCAAGGCCCCTAAGTGAGATGGTTACCACCCGTCTGTCCACTATTCTTCTTTGGATGATAGGGAAGGATTTTAGGAAAAACTTTACCTTGGAAAATGTACTTTTGAGATATGGAAAAATGAAAACAACAAATATTTTCCAGATCATGTTCTCTTCCATTGTTTCAGGTCTCACAAGCAAGAATTGATTGAAGATGCATAAACTAGATTTTTGAGATTTCGAAAAATGGACAATGATTAAGCCAAAATATCCAAAAACCGTTATCGGAAACACACTGCCAAAAACGTATCTGCACTATTCTCATTGTTCTCGTGATTGAAACCAGAACCGCAGTATAACTTATCACTACAAGATTTTTGTATTAGGCACAGGTTTTTATTTATCACAGAATAACATAATGGAACTAGAAAATTTCCCAAAAGAATCACATTATAACAAACAGGTTTTTCTCATATTTCACTGTTAGAATCACGGTAGCACAAAAGTTTTTATATTGGTAACTGGTAAGGTTTGAACTAAACCTAGCAACTCACCCTTTATCACATGAGCCAAGGTCCAAGTGCTACTTCTTGTACTGGACTTCACAAAAGAATGAAAGCTGAAACTTTTGGTCTTTTCGCTTTAACAGGCATTTTAGTCTAAACGAGCTCCCCAATGCAAGTGATTCTAAGATTTAGTGAAATTATGAAGGACGCACAGGCTGCTAGAATTTAGAACTACAGAACTTCAAATAAATTAGTTGAGATTGTGACTGCCATAGTTTATCTTTTTATATACTCCAACTACTCATATGGTTGATTGACAGACTGATGCCCCAAAATGCCTTAATGGATCCTCCTTGTATGGTCTTCCAATTAATAAGCTTGTGAATGTGAAACACGTCATCTTATAAATTAAAAAAGAAATGGATAACAAACTTACTAGCATTTTACTTTTCACACTGAAGAACCCATCTGCATCAGCCACAACGGTTGGCTTTGATGCTCCAACAGCCATGATAGCCCCCTGAACATCATTCCCAAACTTTGAGCAAATGGCTAAATAACTATAATACGTGGAACAATCCCACCAATCCATGAAGGTCAAAAAATCCTAGCCCTTGTAAGTCACCACTCACCTGGCCCGGAGGAAGAATAGCATCAAACCTGTCCACTCCAAACATGCCCAAATTGGATAAAGTGAAAGTCCCTGCATACAATTTGAGAATAATTTACTGTATTTGCTCCTAACAGATTAAATCACCAAAAAGACAAAAAAAAATGACAGTAAAAACCTGAATTGTACTCATTAGGCTGGAGTTGCTTTGCTCGTGCCTTCTTAAGCAGCTCTTTCCATTTTTCAGATAACAGATACAAATCCAACTGCCCCATCAAATACAGGTAATCAGCTAAAAAACTAACTCAGAAAACCAAAAACCATTGCTATTAAGCTTACTCACAACGATTAATCACAGAATTTTGTGGAATCACTTACCTTATCTGCGTCCTGAAGAACAGGGGTAATCAACCCACCATCGATTGCCACGGCAACAGCAATGTTTATGCTACTATTATACGTAAAACTCTTGCCGTCTTTACAGGTTGCATTGACAACTGGGTGCTGAACCAGTGCCATGGCTGCAGCCTTGGCTAGCAGCGCTGTCATGGTCACACCCTTTGGTTTCACCTGAAAATGCACACATAATCCCTTGCTCTCATTACCAAATCAAATTCCCAAACACCAAGTACGCTAATTTGAATCCAAAGAATGATTGGGACCCAAAATGTACCTTCTCATACAGCGCGTCAAGCGCATTGGTGGTCACCGGATAACCCACGCGGAAAGTCGGCACGGAGAGGCTCTCCAACATGTTCTTCGACACCGCTGCTTGCATCGTCGTGAACGGCACGACCGTGGAGCCCGGAATCGGAGGCGGAGCGGCTGTTGGAGCCGCGGGTTTAGGCGCAGCCGGCTCGGCGGCATTATTTGTCCCGGCATTGGTTCTGCCTCCGGTACTACTCTTCGAAGGCGTAATTCCGGCTGCGGCCTCCACGTCACCCGGCGTGATTCGGCCGAACTGACCGGTCCCCACCACCGATTCAATATCCACCTTGTGCTGCTTCGCTAGCTTCTTCGCAAACGGCGTAGCTACGATCTTCCTCGGCCCGGCCGAGACGGGCTTAACGGGCGGAGGCGGAGGCTGAAGGATTGCCGGAGCGGGAGTGGAGGTAGCCGTTTCGGGAGGGGAAGTAGCGGGTTTAGGAGCGGAAGGAGTGGATTTGGAGGCGGCTTTGGCTCGGGCCTCAGCAATTTCTTCCTCGGACTCGGCCAAGAGGCCGATGGGGGCCCCGACCGGAGCGGACTCGCCCTCGGGGACGACGATGGCGGCGAGAATGCCGTCGTAAAAGGTCTCGACATCCATGTCGGCCTTGTCGGACTCGACGACGACGACGCTCTCGCCCTTGGAGAGCCGGTCGCCCTCGGACTTGATCCAGGAGACGATCTTGCCCTCCGTCATGGTGGAGCTCAGGGCCGGCATGAAGATCTCCCTGATCTTGGCTTGGACGGTCAGGATGGGCCTCCTCCGACGCGGACTCTTGGCGCGAAATGACGAGCGAGATTGCGTGGGGAGGGAGGGGGTGAGAGAGGAGGAGAAGGATACGGAGGTGTTGGAGAGAGGAAGCCTTGCGAGAAGCGCCATTGGTGAGAGTGAGAGAGAAAGAGAGAGTGTCTTTTTTGTGTTTGCGTTTGTGCGTGAGAGTGTTGTGAGAGTGGAAGTGAAAGGGAAATAAGAGGGAGATGCAGGGGGCGGAGAAGACGAGGAGGGGAGTTGGTTGGGATTTAGGAGGAGCTTGGAGCTACTCCCCCCCTCACTCTGGTAACATCGCCCACTGCATTTTCTTGATTTTCGCTTTGAGGACCGTCAAGTTCGTTACAAGAATTCCCCACGCCAAATCTTTTACCAATTGTTGCCCATCAGCTCTTCATTTTGGCTATTTTGGGCCCTCGAACTGGGTTGGGCCCCCCAGAGGAGAATGTCCAATACCGATTAAGTGGATCCCTCATCCGAGGGCCCTAAACCTTCGGGTCACATTGGGCCTGTCCTTACAATGGTCCCAAAGGCCCCTGACCTATCTTGAGTCGACTCAAAGCCCGGTGACTCCTCAAATGGTTCGCAATAGGTGCATAGCAGGGAGTCTCTCCCTTTTACACGNCCACCATAAGTTCATAACGGCCTTACTATGGGACAAGTCGAACAATTGCTTGTACAAGGGAATATCTACTAGCCACATCCCATTACTCACATCTATGCCCTCTCGAGGTAAAAATCTTTTTCATTTCAAATAAAATAGAGAAAACTTGATCTCCTCTCGAAGGGGTTTTATATTGCCAAGATGTCTCACAACCAAGAGATGCCAAATGTCTAAGTTAATTGTACAATAACAAACCCCAAACTCTATGAAGGGGCGGCCACTATAGCAAGTAGGCTCTAAGACATTTTCTCTTTCTTCTACACGACTTATCTTTCTTTTTTATTCATAATTTCTCATTGATTTAGGTATTGAATGTGTCTCTTGCTAGCACACCCAACAAATCTCTTTTGTTTACTCTCTATACATCTTGTATGTATCCTCAACTGACTCTACAATGTGCAGTCAATTATAGTAACACCTTTTTTTTTTTTTTCTATTCCGACTATAGTAACATCTTGAATTAAAAGGAGCTATGAAATAATAGAATGGATATTGTTACAATTTTAAANTTACCATAACGGCCTTACTATGGGACAAGTCGAACAATTGCTTGTAGAAGGGAATATCTACTATCCACATCCCATTACTCACATCTATGCCCTCTCAAGGGAAAAATCTTTTTCATTTCAATAAAATAGAGAAAACTTGATCTCCTCTCGAATGGGTTTTATACTGCCAAGATGTCTCACAACCAAGAGACGCCAAATGTCTAAGTTAATTGTACAATAACAAACCTTAAACTCTATAAAGGGGCAGCCACTATAGCAAGTAGGCTCTAAGACATTTTCTCTTTCCTTCTTATTCATAATTTCTCATTGATTTAGGTATTGAAAGTGTCTCTTGCTAGCACACCCAACAAGCCACATCTTGCATGTACCCTCAACTGACTCTACAATGTGCAGTCAATTATAATAATACCTTCTTCTTCTTTTTTCTATTCCAACTATAGTAACATCTTGAATTAAAAGGAGCTATGAAATAATAGAATGGATATGTTACAATTTTAAAGACTACTCATGTTAACTAAAAGAAGAGGAATAGGGCAATGCTTTAGTGTAGGTTTAGGTTTGCTTGTGTTGTTGCTAATGATGCCCCATTTTATATTAGAGGCAGGTGCAATTCACTCTATGATTTTTATTTTTCTCAATATAACACGCATCTAGCTTTAAAGATTATGGGTCTTGTCGATGATGTACCTCGTTTTGAGTTATTGCTTAGTATAAATTCCTTGAAGGGACTAAGGTAGTGAGGGAAATGTGTGTCCTTATTCTCTTGAGGATGTATTGAGTTTTTCTCTGATAATGCCCTTTGGCTATTGTTTTTACTATTTATTTGTATTTAATTCATACTTTACATATATATATATATATAGAGAGAGAGAGAGAGAGAGAGAGAGAAGATATGAATTTGAATGACTAACTTATCTCTAAACACCATATCTAAGTATTAAATTCATGAATTTTGTATCGTATATTCATTTTGTTTGAATTTCTATAATTCTTGTCTCTCTCCTTGGGATCTCTTCTTTTATCTCATCATAAATTTAAAATGAAATGAAATCATCAAAATCTAACTTATGAGCCTTCTTTAGCATTTTCTTAAAAAATTGTATTTTTATCATACCACTATTTTATTATGTTAACATGACAGTTTCAATTCATCATTAAATTTTTATTTTTTATTTTATAACTAGAGCTGGTCTAAGGATGAGATTGGCATTAATACATAAGCACGATGAAATAGTAATGAAATACAAATGTGATTTATAACATTTATCTCTCCTAAAGGCAAAAACATAACCTCATATAACAACCATATGATATAAAACAACTTTAACAATCCTCGTAATTCTTACCACTCTTTACGGATCAGAAAAAAAATAAGTGTTTTCACACCCTATTGCTCCACAAACAAATCAACAACTTCCCTCTTTTTATAGAATTATGGAACGAACAACCTAAAGCAATAGATTATTATTAAAATGTTTGACTACATTGATGAGCAAAATGGATTATGAAATGCTTAAAATATATTGCTCTGCCGAAAAAAGGAATGAAGAAGAAAGTCACCAAAATACACTCTATCATAGTTTTTTGTTTTATTTTTTATTTTTTCTTAATAAACAACCTAAAACTTCTTC
>FXXK01000089.1:442275-546236 GCA_900184695.1 Betula pendula | reverse complement strand
CCCTTATCTGCGTCCTGAAGACAGGGGTAATCAACCCACCATCGATTGCCCGGCACAGCAATGTTTATGCTACTATTATACGTAAAACTCTTGCCGTCTTTACAGGTTGCATTGACAACTGGGTGCTGAACCAGTGCCATGGCTGCAGCCTTGGCTAGCAGCGCTGTCATGGTCACACCCTTTTGGTTTCACCTGAAAATGCACACACATAATCCCTTGCTCTCATTACCAAATCAATTCCCAAACACAAGTACGCTAAATTGAATCCAAAGAATGATTGGGACCCAAATGTACCTTCTCATACAGGCGCGTCAAGCGCATTTGGTGGTCACCGGATAACCCACGCGGAAAGTCGGCACGGAGGAGCTCTCCAACATGTTCTTCGACACCGCTGCTTGCATCGTCGTGAACGCGACGACCGTGGAGGCCGAGAATCGGAGGCGGAGCGGCTGTTGGAGCCGCGGGGTTTAGGCGCAGCCGGCTCGGCGGCATTATTTGTCCGGCAGTTGGTTCTGCCTCCGGTACTACTCTTCGAAGGCGTAATTCCGGCTGCGGCCTCACGTTCACCCGGCGGATCGGCCGAACTGACCGGTCCCCACACCGATTCAATATCCACCTTGTGCTGCTTCGCTAGCTTCTTCGCAAACGGCGTAGCTACGATCTTCCTCGGCCCGGCCGAGACGGGGCTTAACGGGCGGAGAGCGGAGGCTGAAGGATTGCCGGAGCGGGAGTGGAGGTAGCCGTTTCGGGGAGGGAAGTAGCGGGTTTAGGAGCGGAAGGTGTGAGTTTTGGAGGCCGGCTTTTGCTCGGCCTCAGCAATTTCTTCCTCGGACTCGGCCAAGAGGCGATGGGGGGCCCGACCGGAGCGGACTCGCCCTCCCCCTCGGGACGACGATGGCGGCGAGAATGCCTCGTGTAAAGGTCTCCGACATCCATGTCGGCCTTGTCGGACTCGACGACGCGACGCTCTCGCCCTTGGAGAGCCGGTCGCCCTGGACTTGATCCAGGAGACGATCTTGCCCTCCGTCATGGTGGAGCTCAGGGCCGGCATGAAGATCTCTCTATCTTGGCTTGGTCGGTCAAGGATGGGCCTCCTCCGACGCGGACTCTTGGCGCGAATGACGAGCGAGATTGTCGTGGGGAGGGAGGGGTGAGAGAGGAGGAGAAAGGATACGGAGGTGTGGGAGAGGAAGCCTCTGAGAAGCCCATTGGTGGTGGTAGAGGAGAAAGAGAGAGTGTCTTTTTTGTGTTTGCGTTTGTGCGTGGAGGTGTGTGTGAAGTGGTAGTGAAAGGGAAATATACGAGGATGAGCAGGGGGGAGGAGACGAGGTGGGGAGTTGGTTGGGATTTAGGAGGAGTTTGGAGCTACTCCCCTCACTCTGGTAACATCGCCCACTGCATTTTCTTGATTTCGCTTTGAGGACGTCAAGTTCGTTTCAAGAATTCCCCACGCCAAATCTTTTACCAATTGTTTGCCCGTCAGCTCTTCATTTTGGCTATTTTGGCCCTCGACTGGGTTGGGCCCCCCAGAGGAGATGTCCAACCTCCATTAAGTGGATCCCTCATCCGAGGGCCCTAAACCTTTTGGGTCACATTGGGCCTGTCCTTACAATGGTCCCAAAGGCCCTGACCTATCTTGAGTCGACTCAAAGCCCGGTGACTCCTCAAATGGTTCGCAATAGGTGCATTAGCAGGGAGTCTCTCCCTTTTTACACGTTACCATAACGGCCTTACTATGGGACAAGTCGAACAATTGCTTGTTTGTAAGGAATATCTACTATCTCATCCCTTACTCACATCTATGCCCTCTCAAGGGAAAAATCTTTTTCATTTCAATAAAATAGAGAAAACTTGATCTCCTCTCCGAATGTGGTTTTATACTGCCAAGATGTCTCACAACCAAGAGAACGCCAAATGTCTAAGTTAATTGTACAATAACAAACCTTAAACTCTATAAAGGGGCAGCCACTATAGCAAGTAGGCTCTAAGACATTTTCTCTTCCTTCTTATTCATAATTTCTCTTGATTTTAGGTATTGGAAGTGTTCTTGCTAGCGACACCCAACAAGCCACATCTTGCATGTACCCTCAACTGACTCTACAATGTGCAGTCAATTATAATAATACCTTCTTCTTCTTTTTTCTATTCCACTATAGTAACATCTTGAATTAAAAGGAGCTATGAAATAATAGAATGGATAGTTACAATTTTAAAGACTACTCATGTTAACTAAAAGGAAGAGGAATAGGGCAATGCGTTTAGTGTAGGTTTAGGTGTTGTTGTGTTGTTGCTAATGATGCCCCATTTTATATTAGAGGCAGGTGCAATTCACTCTATGATTTTTATTTTTCTCAATATAACACGCATCTAGCTTTAAAGATTATGGGTCTGGCGATGATGTACCTCGTTTTGAGTTATTGCTTAGTATAAATTCCTTGAAGGGACTAAGGTAGTGAGGGAAATGTGTGTCCTTATTCTCTTGAGGATGTATTGGAGTTTTTCTCTGATAATGCCCTTTGGCTATTGTTTTTACTATTTATTTGTATTTAATTCATACTTTACATATATATATATATTAGAGAGAGAGAGAGAGAGAGAGAGAGAAGATATGAATTTGAATGACTAACTTACTCTAAACACCATATCTAAGTATTAAATTCATGAATTTTGTATCGTATATTCATTTGTTTGAATTTCTATAATTCTTGTCTCTCTCCTTGGGATCTCTTCTTTTATCTCATCATAAATTTAAAATGAAATGAAATCATCAAAATCTAACTTATGAGCCTTCTTTAGCATTTTTCTAAAAAATTGTATTTTTATCATCCACATATTTTATTATGTTAACATGACAGTTTCAATTCATCATTAAATTTTTATTTTTTATTTATAACTAGAGCTGGTCTAAGGATGAGATTGGCATTAATACATAAGCACGATGAAATAGTAAATGAAATACAATGTGATTTATAACATTTATCTCTCCTAAAGGCAAAAGCATAACCTCATATAAAAACATATGATATAAAACAACTTTAACAATCCTCGTATATTCTTACCACTCTTTACGGATCGAGAAAAAAGAAGCAAGTGTTTCACACCCTATTGCTCCACAAAACAAATCAACAACTTCCCTCTTTTTTTATAGAATTAGGGAACGAACAACCTAAAGCAATGGATTATTATTAAAATGTTTGACTACATTGATTGAGCAAAATGGATTATGAAATGCTTAAAATATATTGCTCTGCCGAAAAAAGGAATGAAGAAGAAAGTCACCAAATACACTCTATCATAGTTTTTTGTTTTATTTTTTATTTTTTTTTAATAAACAACCTAAACTTCTTCAAAAAAAAAAATAAAAAAAACTCATCAAAGCACAATTTTTTTTCCACATTTATATAACATTATAATATTTTTGTAATACTCTGTAATTATTCAAGCCAACAATTGGATTACACCAAAAATGGTATAGTTAGAGCATTACTAATAGCCTCAACAAAATAGGCCTTTTGGCTATTTTGTTAAAGCAATTTAACTAAAAAGTGTAAAAATTCCTCCTAGTGGCGCTCAACAATTTAGCCCAAAATATTTGATGAGGTGAAAGATGAATACTGTTCACTCATCAAACCTTTAAAAATCATATTTTATCTCACATTTTTTTTTCTTTTTTTATTTTTCTTTTATATCCTACGCACTTTCTGCTCCCCTATTTTCTTTTCTTTTTATTTTTTTTGACCGCGTATGGAACGAGCATCAAAGGGCAAGTTTTTACTAGAGCTCGTTCGATCAATTGCGGAATGAGAATGGAGCGGCAACTACATAGAGGCACCCGTTTTGGCCAAGAATTCCATCGTCTGAGCACTAAGCTGAAAATAGGCCAACAACATTAGTGGAACCACACTTGAAATAGACAACGGGGAGAATTCATTTCATGGGTTATGATATATTTGGGCTTCATTCGTTGGGCCTTGATCAAGAAGACCATTCCATGCAACTATCAGCTCAAACCTAGACCGGCCGATCAAACCCATTTAGGTAGCTTGCATAAGGTTATAGTAGAACCGCGGGGCACCTAATTCTTCCTCTTTAGACCCACGAGTCAGTAGACTTTCTTGAAAGCCCTCGACGGAAATGATGGAAACGCTACATCCTCGTCACAACTCACAAGAGCAGTTTCACATAAATGCGCTTGAACCCACAACACATTGAGGTTATTAAGATTACCTCTTGCCAAAGGGACGAATATTCCTATTTTTTTAAAAAATATTATTACACTTATGCCATTCAGTTTTTATATACCAGATACTTCAATTTCAAGAAAATTGAGAGCCCTTTCTCGGCCGAAAAAGCCGGTGAACTATCCCCACGAATTGTTACATACCACCTAGCCAAAAGGCAACACGTGGCATAATTGTATAAAGAAGGCATGACCTTCAAAATGGGAAGAACGGAGTGCAAAAGATAAATTAAGCACCTCATTATATCATTCAAAACACATACCAATCTACTTTTCTTCTTTTCAAGAATAAGAGTTTTCCTCAAGTCTCTTAGTGACTTAGGCATGCATTGAAATATTCTCCGCCAACTTATCTCGACAGCCTCAAAGTCTTTATTTTCAGTGTTTACGTGTCTCCTTAGTTGAGAAAATAGTGGTGTAAAATTCAGCTTCATCGATTTAAATTTTTATTTTGTTACATTTATCGGTTGTACATAGTGTCACATCATTTAAAAAATTTAAATAACGTAATAATATATTTATATGTAACAACATATACACTATTGATATATAAAATTTAATATTATCTTACAATGAAAAAAATCGTATCTATTTCAAGTACAATGAAAATAATTGATTTGTTGTGTTACCATCAGATTATCTCGCATCCAATGTGACTTTTCACTGGTTTTAAGAGTATTCACAGTAACTTCCTATCATTTTTCCTTAATCATTTCATATACCAATTAAATATTATTTATTTACTTCTTTTTTTTATCATTTCTTTTTTAAATGGCTTGATTCATTGGAGGTGTAAGATGAGAGAGTATTAAGTTTTTTTATTATAATAAGCATTGAGTTTGCTATGGGTTGGAACCCTTATAACAACCCAGGCTTTAGAGAATTGGTTGGAAAGCTGCTATGGATTACTTTTAATATTGTTTTCTATAATATAGATAATGAATAAGTTATAGAGATCTGCTTATGTATGCTTTCTTTCCTGGATCGAATATATTTAAGAATGGATATCATTAACGTATCTAGGAAATAGATCTCAATGATTTAGCTTAGAGTAATTGGTTGTTTGGTTTCAATGAAGGGCAATGAGAACCAAGGGTGGACAAATTAACTGTTAAACCGGTTATCGATCGTCTGACAACGTTTGCTGACCGTAACCGACTGTTATCGATTCGGTAGTGTCGGTATAAAAAAATCGTATACCAAAAATTCGGTAAATCAATTTATCCAATATAAATTTATTTATCGTGGGTTAACCGTAATTAAACCGACCGTATTAATATACTTATATATTAACCAAACACATCGTTTTGAAATTTTATAATTTTTTTTAATCAAAACACCACCATTTTGACTATTTTTAGTTTTTTTTTTTTTTTTTTTTTTCACTTTTTTGTAACCCTAACCCTATACGGTTATACCCACCCACTCATTGTATCATACTCTCAATTTCTTTATTTCCCTGCGTCACACCAGCAAGTCCAATTCTAGCATGCATCAGCAAGTCTAGATTGTCTAACACGCACCAGCAAATCCAAAGACTCCAAACTCTCTCTCTCAATCTCTCACAGTCATAGATCATGGTCTCTTTCTCTCTCTCAGTTTCAGAGCCTCTCACGGAGTCACAATTTTTCTCTCTCAACATGGTCTCGACCGATAATTAACCGTTTAACCAATTAATAATTAACCGCTTAACCGAATTAACAAAAAATTTCAATTTGATAGTTGAAATAAATCTACCAACACTTAATTAACCGATACTCAACCATAATGAGAACAGCTCTAGCTTCACCGATCAAGGGATCTAATGGGGAAGCTTTGGAAGTCCAATCCCAGGCTAACAGTGAGGATTGCATCATAATATCAGATAGATTTACTGGTTATTTAACTTATTTTAGGCCAGTAGAATGGAAGGAATTAAGAGGTTGAAGATACCATCAGCTTCACTAAATAGGCCAGCTGTCCAAAATCAGAATGACATAAAGTTTCCAACTATAATCAATAAAATCTGTTTCGTTCGCTACAATTTTTTATTTCTCTTTTTTTTTTGTTTTTGTTTTTTTCTTAAACAAAAATATTAAGAAACACTCTAAAATATAAAAAATATTCACAAAAACACTTTTCAATTATTTTTTTCTTTATCCCACATTAAAGTATTTAAAAATAAAAATAAATAATATCCTCCAACAATTTTCAACGATATAATTTCATACACATCTCCATCATCTTTTTGTTTCGGAAATAAATAAATTAACCTACCACTCACAAAAAAATTAATTAATTAATTAATTAACCTACCACCTTGGGTTTCCGTGATTGATAATCTGATATGGGTCGCTTCTTTTTTTGTACGGCAAGTTACGGCCCGTTGATTGGTGAGCCTCAAAGCTAATATCACTTTATTTCTTCGAATTTAAGCTCCGCACGTTCATGTGACCCCCAATTGTAAACGCAAAATTGGGCTCAGAGAATGGAGCATCCTCAATGGACACGCCTGAACTTTTGATAAAACCATGAATGTTGACATCTAGTATTTAAAAATAAAAATATTAGTTTATACAATACTTAATAATTCTAATAGCTGAAATTTTGAGTATTATATTTTTTTTAATTATTAAAGAGTAATGTTATATATTGTACTTCATTTCACTAAATTGGTGTGACACTGATCATTAGCTCTTAAATCTGTCATTATTAAAAAAAATTACAATAACTAATGAGCACTGTCACATCAACCGAATAAAATGAGTGTATAACATATAACATTATTTTTTTATTAAAACCTTGATTCTCCATGTGGTGAAGAGTAATGTTATATACAACATTTTTATTTCACTTTATTGATATAATACTATCAATCAACTTAAATCTTTTTCTTTTAATAATAATTGATTGTCAATATCACATTAATAAAATATGATAGAATTGTGGTATATAGTATTTCTCTATAAAAACCCTAAATATTTGACATTAAATTGTTTGAATAATGTTTTATATATATATATATATAAGCATGATTTTTTTAATAGATTATATATGTATTTCATTATAATTCAAAATAATAGAGCAGATTGTTCTAACAAAACAAAGTTATAAATATAAATTGAAATTTATTCAAACTAAATATATTTATGACTTGTTTAATAACGGCCTTTGTTAAACTATGTACCGCAAAATTTGCTTCTCGTTGTACATGTCCATTTATGTTAAAAATAAGATAAACCATCTTAGAGGAGATTATTTTTAAACAACTTCACAAAAGAGACTTTTCTCGAATTTCCACCTTAATGGTAAATATTGGAATGTATTTTGGTTTGAGAAAATACTAGAGTATTTAGATGAAAAATATTTGTTTAGATAAATCTCAAAATTTGATGCTTTGGTGGGAATATGTTGAGGATTTTCATCTTGAAACTTATGGTTTGTCAATTAAAGGATAGCCATAGAAAGGAATTATTTGATAAATAAAAATCAAACCTTTGAATAAAGTATTAGGTTGTTTGAGAGATTTTTAGTAAATTAATTAATTTTAAATATATTTTTCAGTTTAAATATAGAGCTTAATTGGTTGAATTCGACCCAATAATTGTTAACATTTCATGAATGACTCGTGAATGTAATACGTTCAGACATCTTAAAAAGCAATATTTAACGTTTGAGAAATTCAATAAACATTTTGCTTGTAATAGGAACATTTTTTAGGTAGCCTAATACTCGTCATAGCTACTTTTTCAAACTTTTTTTTTTATCCATTTTATTGCACGTTCTTATTATATTATTAGATGTCCATACTGGTGGGGATAAAATCTCATAATGAGTCCTACTCAAGATATGTCAGTCAAATATAAATTTTTGAGTGGGAAACACCATAACTATAAGAATCCCTCTAAAAGAGAGATACATATACCATGAAATTAGAGACTGCAGTATGCTACAGAGACCACTACACAAAGTGGATCAAACCATTACACATAGTGGACTTATAATTTAGCTACAGAAAACCCCATAAAACGAGAGACAATACATCAGGTAAAGGGACGGTTGATATCCCAAAGATATAACTCATTACTCTATTCTCACTCTAAAGATTAATGCTAATTTAAACATCGGAGTGTCATCAGTTCAAGAACCGGCGACCAACGATGACGCTTTATCTCTTTTGCCGATTGCCCATCACCAGTCATGTCGTAAAACTGTTCTAACACATACGTTCCATTATATTATGATGTTTTTCATTTTGTGTGGAATGGGAAAAATATATGTTTCATATTATATTGATCAAATAGTGTATATTTTGTCATATTGATTATAGGTGAAACCAAAATTTTAGATAAGAGGGCAAGAAATTTTTTTTTAGGGGGAGTAAAATTTTAATTTTAGGGAGTTTATCTGATCAAAACATATTTTGGCGAGAATTTTTATCTCATAAAAACAACGGTGCATAATTATGCTTATGCATATAGTGAATATATTATCACATTATTTTTTGTTAAATAAGTGATCTAATTTATATACTAAATTGGGGTCCTTTTCATTTAAATGAAATAAAAATAAACTATTTTATGGTCAAAGTTTTGTTTTGTTAAATCTAATGATATACATTATATAATATTATTAAAAAATTTAAAATAATTAAGTAACATATACACAATTAAATTTATAAAATAACTATTCCCTATTATTAACTAAAATAGAAAAAGTCTTATTCCATACATACTGCTTCATATAATTTTGTTTTTTAAAAAGAGTCTGCAGCTTGCATGGGTTAATGCAAATTTGTTCTTATTTTTGTTTTCACATACTGCTAAATCTGAAAGGCAATTTGTTGTTATTTTTGTGTTCAGTATAAATTTATATGCAAATTTAAGATTTAGTTATGTAAAAAAATTCAAATTTTACTCTTTTTTTTTTTTTAACATGAAGTTAATACTCGGTATAACCTTCAAACCACTCTCAAACAAGGCCGAATAATGTCTATTTAAGTGGAAAGGTTTCACGATGCATTATGGTGTGTTTGAAATTATGATTTTGTAGATAAAAAATGTGATTTTAAATTAAATTGTAAAAAATAGATCATTTGGAGATTACAATTTAAAAAAAAAATTGCGATTGAAAAAAGCAAAAAATTTTCGTTTTCAAATCGCAAGTTAAATGATATTTTTTAAAAAACACAAAATTTTAAAAATTAAACTATAATTTTAAAAATTAAATTACAATTTTACTAAAATTTTAACTACATTATTAAAAATCACATTTTAATATCATACATTTTCAAATTACTATTTTAAAAAATTAGACTTTCTGAAATTTCAATTGCGGACGGACATTAGTGTCTGTATTTCGAGCATTAATTTGTGGGTTGTGCTAAGCACGCCGCGGTCCCCTTATCCTTCCGTGCAATCAAAAACTGACAGGTAGAGTTGCTGTCACGTGAAAATCTGGCAAACGGATGCAGCCAACTCAGCCGGGTCCATCGCGGTTACCGGGAAAAGCCGGTGACAAAAGCGGTTTCATTTTAGCGAGGCAACCGGTCAGATTCGTGAAGAATAAAAAAAAGATCCCGTATGACTCTCCCGCCCTCCTAGTGCTGCCCCAGTTTTAGGGCCGGCCTTAGCTGTCTTTTGGAGCCATTTCCTATGGGTCACGTCACCTATTTTGCCTTTATTCGTGACTCTCCACAATTATTTTATTATATTATTATCACAATTAAGTAATGAGCCACTGATATTTGTAGTTGAAAAAGTTTGTGTTTTGACGCTTTATGAGCGGGAATAGGATCATTCTATTTTTTAGTTTATTAGCTTTTATAAACTGGATAGTGTAAGTGTTGTCCTATAATGAATATATTATCACACTATTTAAAATATTAAATGATACGATAGTATAAATACTGTTAAATAGAATAAAATAAAATATCAACTATAAAATGATTCATTTCATTTGCAAGTGAATTTGAGAAAATTGTTAGCTTGTGAACATATTTTGTATAATATTTTTCATTTTTTGATTAAAAATGTATTCTGATGTGCAGGGATGGAGCTAAAAATATAAATGGGTAGGGGCCAAATTCAAAAAAAATAAAAATGGGTAGCAGCCAAAATTTTTGAATAAGTAAAGTTAAATGGGCTGAAAATAAAATTACACTTATAAAATTTTTTAAAAACAAAATTTTTAACAATAGCATGACTTTTGGTTGGTTCAGCATTTGATATATATGACATAAATTTCATACAAATTAAGTTGTAGGAGTGTTTACAATTCAGCCTTTAAAAAGTAATTGTCTTTAAATATGCAAAAATTACATACTTTCTTATTAATTATATTAAAAACACGTACATGTGAGACTAATAAAAATTAAGTCTAACAATGATCTTTTAATTTTTTTTAAGCTGACTTCATAATAAAATTAAGTATTTATCATTATTTATATGGCATTAAATTATGTTAAAATGAAAAATGATTAACTTAATTATATATAGTTACTGTAAACTATATGACACAATTTTTACATGTCAAGATCATTCAATTTTTTAAAATTAACTCTAGATCGACTCCTTAAAATTTCAGCAAGCCATCAAGATGAGTACTTTCCTATTTGATTTTCTCAAAACCTTTAAGGGCATTTACATTGGTTTATGCATTTGCTAGTCCTATTTAAAAATTTAAATACAACCCCTTAAATCTATCTCACTTTGACTTATTTATCTTAGAATTTAACATAAAGATTCTCCAAATATTTGTTTATACTAAAAAATTCTCTCTCTATGTCTCTTTTATCTCTAGCCCCCACGAGTGGTGAGCACAAACAATGGTGTCGGAATGGAGCTTGATTATTTGCTAATATTTTTGCTCTTTTTTTAAAAAAAAGACAACAAATTTTTTTAACTAATCAACTCATATGGCCCTTTGGAAATATTATATCGTGAAATGCGTAAGATCTTAATCATAACAAGAGAACTAACAGTGAATTAAAGAAAAAAAAAAAAAAAAAAAACAAGAGAACTAATGGCAAAGGGCCCGGTCTGTTTTCCCACTAAAGATCTTTTGTACATAAAATCTTTTTTGTTTTTTTGGTCTCCCCACCATAGCCGACTGCCTTTTAAAAGGAGGAGAAGGACGTGTCGCGATGTCGACATTTATAACGCTGCCGCAGCCTTGCAGTAACATTGCCACTAGCAACTAGCAACGGTCGTTAACAGTGCGAAATTCTTTACGTCTTCTCAGTGAAATAGATTTTTTCTACTCATTTTCACACATGTTTTATACTAGTGTGACTTATTTTAAATAATTTTCATGTGTTACTTAAAAATTATTATGTCAATCAGATGAAATGAAGGTAAAAAATATCGTTACTTTTATATAATTTTGTTGATTTAGCAGTGACCACTATTCTCTATACTTTTTTTAATAATATATAATTTAAAGAAAATACTACAGCATTTATTAGTATTATTTTTTTATCTTTTTATTTTTTAAAATTACTATTGAATCTGTAGTCCTATGCAATGATCCTATTTTATAAATAATTTTTTTTTTCCTTCTCTCAAACAAACACAATAAATTTTATAAAATAAAATTATGTATTTTTAAGTACTAAATCTATATTTTTCAACCGAAAGCCAATGTATAAAAGATGAACCTAAGATTAATTTTAATTGAAGTCAAACCTAATTTTTAATCTTATTTATATATATCCAACTTAAGAAAAAAAAAAAGAACTTGAAAATTAACAGGGGCCATGACCCTCCTTTGCCATCACTTAGTTTCGTCCTAGGGTATCCAAAATTGATTAACCCATATAACAATTAATTAGAAAGGGTCACAACCTTCCATAGGACCATATCCAACATTAGCAGTAGGTAAATAAACTTTGGACAAGCCATATTTGCTTGAATGCACTCTAACTTATTTTATTTAATTTGTTTTTTTTTTTTATAAGCAACATAGGAAAAAGGAAAAAGAATCAAGGTGAAAATGCACTCTAACTTGTCTTCTCCAAGTTGGGCCTGTAAAATTCAATCTTATGACTACAACGGATTTATTCTATCTTGTTTGCTATTTAAACTTTTGATGTTTTTTTGTTTCGTTTTTTGTTCATCATTTCGAAGGGAGTTATAAAATGAGAAATATTAGAATATTTACCCAAAAGTTTTTAGGTCCATAAAGTTTTTAGAGCCCTTCTCTAGAAATGGGGATTACCATAGATGCTTCTAGGTGTAATTAACTTCTCTTAACTATATCAACAAGGTTTATTGTTGAAGAATCAGTTGGTCGGAATCGGATACCATATTCAAGGTCAACAGAATTTGCAAAAGGGAGGAGTGCCAACAGAGAAACAATAATGCTTAAGTCAGGATTTACTTAGCGAAGAAGAGAAGAAAAATGAAAAATTTGTTTGAAGGAAATAATGGTGAGTTCCTTGTTTTCATGGATTGTTTCCCGCGTCTTGGGGGAAAAAAAACAAACAACATTATTATTTGTAATCAAGAATAAATAACAATCTCTGCAAGAAAACAAAAACAAGGTTACCATGCACTAACATACAAAACGATTTACATTGTCCTCTTTGAGCTTACATTAAAACCGCAATAATATTTTCATAGAACTTGTCCATATTTGTTTGTATTTAATTTCCTGTTCTCAAACAAATATATTAATAAATAACTTAAAATACAAATTAATTAATTTATACATTTATATCATATTAGAACATTTTTTAAACAAAAAAAAAACCTCAAAAACGCATTAATAAACTTATCCAAACACTTTTACAAGGCATGAGAAATATCTTAGAATTCCATTCAAAAAAATTAAAAAGAGAAATATCTTAGGATCTGATAAAGTCTAAATTCGAATTTTAGGGAAGTATGTGGTTTGGAGGCATGTCTACGTTATTTATATTTTGCATAAAATTCACTAATTATAGTAGATTTATGTCAGAGTTAAAAGCTAAGTAAAATCATTATCACGACAGCTGGCAATCAGATCGGGCGAGTCTTTCTCTAACACACCGGCAATTACGGGCACCACCACTCAACTTGTACATTGTCCCTCCCAATATCTAACATGTGATGGATAGCGAAAACCCGGTAAATCCGAAACTCGACCAGGGGCATTTCCGTAAACGAAAAAAGAAAAAGGCCAAAACAAACTTCCCCACCCATAGTTATCCCCGCAATTTCCTACGTCCTTCCTTCGTCTCATCCTCGCGGACCCAAATCCCAGCCGTCCATCTTCAAACCCTAGCACAGTTGCGATTTTTCCATTCAAATCTCTCTCCCCCCCCCCATTGTTTCTCCATAAATAATAGAGAGAGAGAGGGGGAGAGAGAGAGAAACTCAAAACGCAAAGAGAGATAGAGAGAGATAGAGTGGGTTTTCGGATTGGTATTCCGAATTGGAGTTTGGAAAGAGGGATTGAGAGGTTCGAGTTGTGGGATTGAGAGGTTCGAGTTGTGGGATGGAGAGGTTGGTGGCGGCTGGAGAAACGACGTCGGAGGAGTACGTGAGCTGGGAGGAGGTGTTCGTGTCGAGCGACAAGGGGAGGAGAGAGGTCCATTACTTTCTGAAGAGGAGGGATGGGGCGTCAGATCTGGCTGTGATAGGGAAGGAGAAGAGCCTGAGGCACATGTCGTACCACTATGCGATTAGGGACCGAGCGCTCCTTCCCTCTTCGTCGTCGCTCTCGAAGCTCAAGTCTCGCAGAGAGGTCGTTGATTGGCTCAACTTCATCGTTTCAGGTGCATATCCCTACCCGTCTCTCTCTCTCTCTCCCCTTTTGCTTTTTCAGAACTTGTGTTAGGCTTTCTTCCCTTTTTTATGGTTTTCTTTGGGGGCTCTGAGATTCGTATGATTGAAGAAGAAAAGATAAGTCTTGGTGTTGTTTGTCGGTGTTTTTGTATTCAATTCGGTTTGTCTTTGTGGGATTTTTATTTATTTTTTATTTTTTTTGTTTTTGGTTTGGAGTAAATTTGCTAGATCTGAGCGGGTATGATGAAGGTATATATAGAATTACATGGCTTTTTTCTTGAGATTTTGTTGGGAATTTTCTTCCTTCGGATCCTTCTCGTAATTCCCAGGCCAACAATTTGATGGAAGTTGGGTGCGGTTTACTGCAATCAGATTAGGAATTGGTTTTTGCAGAAATCCTTTTTTTTAAGGCTTCCAATTGGTGAAGAAGTCATATGGCCTTTTGGGTTTCTGATCTGTGGGATGTGGAAACTTTCTGGGTTTCTGTTTGTTTGGACGGAAAACATCAAACTTCTAGGGGTTTTGCATGTTTTTTCAATGTTCCCTTGCCTTTTTTCGTATTGATTTTTCGAATCAGCGCCTCTTCCGTAATCTAGAGAACTCCAGACCCACGTGAATTTTCATAGAGCCATAACCTTAAGTATTGTGCTTTATTGTGCGGGACTATTTTTTTGTTCATTTTGTTTCCACGTCTGCCTGTATTATCTACCATGTCTATGAGTTAATCTCTCGGTGTTCGCGTTATAATGAACTGACTGTGATCTGGGCTGCAGGATTCAATTTTTTAAAGAGCTGGTTGAGAGCCTCGGAATCCTTATGCCCCCAAAATTTCTAGGTTAAGATCTTTCATGGTCAAATTTTAATCATTTCGTCGTTAATAATATTTCCTATGTATGTCTCGGTTTATTCAGTTTTTCTGTTCCCAGACAATCTTAAACCCTTCCGTTGTTTCTCTTTTCACATTTCTATGGGTTTTATTTTCCCACGTGAAGTGTATACAGGTTGATACTCTGGTTGCGTATGTTCTTATATATAGCTGCAGATTTATCATTTGATGTTTTCTTATGATTTTTCTTGATAAAAATTAAAGTTGCTTTTTATCCGTGCTACCTTATTTGTTTAGTTTTAATTAAATTCTTTTTTTTTAAAAAAAAAAAAATTTCAGGTTCACCACCTCAACATCAAGACACATCCCATGTTGCCGGTATCTTTTTGGATGGTAAAGATACTTGTGAGTTGGATGTTCAAACCTTGAAGGTAAGAATGATGCAACTGGTTTGTGATTTTTTGTATGTTTGAGACTTTTAGGGTTTTGTATTTATATGATTGTCATTCATATTTTCTCTGTTTTTTTTTTTTTGGTTTCCAGGACACCCATTTAAAGAAGCTGGGCCATTATACTAAAGAATTTCTATGGTTAGGTTCTTCTTGGACTTGCAAGAAAAAACGGAGGCATTATCAGTCTTTTCGCAGAAATGGTGTCAAAATCTCTGTGAGTGTTCTTTTCCTCATCTCATGTGGTGTTTTTGATTTATATTCATGCAGGTTATGTGTGCAGACCCTTTTTAGGATATATTCTTTGGTTATGATTCCTCTGTCATGTTACTCATCGCATACTCTTTTGTCTCCTCTTCTAAATCTGTTAGGTTTATGACTTTGTACATGTTTTAGCGGAAGAGGATAAACGGCTCGTAGCTCACTTAGAAGACATGTATGAGGACTCGCGAGGCAACAAGATGGTTGTGGTACGATGGTTTCATAAAATTGATGAGGTTGGTATTGTTTTGCCTCACAATTTTAATGACAGAGAGATTTTCTTTTCTCTTTGTCTTCAAGATCTCAGTATTGAATGCATAGATGGATTGGCTACCGTACTCAGTCCCCAACATTTTGAGAAATTTCTGAATGAGGCTACACATACTCGGTTGGAACCATTTGTTTGCTACAAGCAGTTTGAAAACGATGATGTCAAGCCCTTTGACATAACACAAATTAAAGGTTATTGGAAACAGGAAATACTCAGATATATGTATAATACCCTTTCTCCTTCAAATGCTCATGGGAATTCTCAGAATTTTGATGGCCTGAAAGCTGAAGAAAATGTCAATGATACCATTGGGATCAGACCTAAAAAGAGGCTTTGCCAGTCAAAAGAAGATGTGCACTTGCAATACACTAACAGAACAGAGCCAATGCATGCAACATTGGTGGATGTTAAAAATTTATGCAACACTGGTATTGATGGAAAAAGCGATACTGAAATCTGCAGTATAAGAGGAGGAGGTTCTGCTGCCATTTTATCCAAAGGAGATGTAAAGCAGAACCCTTTGCAGTATTTAACTGTAGGTTCTCAAGTGGAAGTTCTCTCTCAAGACAGTGGTATTAGAGGGTGCTGGTTTAGAGCTTTGATCATCAAGAAGCACAAAGATAAGGTGAAGGTTCAATACAAAGATATTCTGGATGCCACTGATGAAGCCAAGCAACTTGAGGTATGCAATCATTTTAACCATCGTATGATTTCTTTATGAAATCATGACGATGTCATCAATCCCATATTCCTTGATCTTACTAAATAGTTTTTTATTTGATGTTGAAGGAATGGATTTTAGCATCCAGGGTTGCAGCTCCTGATCATTTGGGCGTCCGAATTTCTGGGAGGACAACTGTTAGGCCACCTCCACAGTCTAATAAAGGCAGAGTTTCGTGGGCTGTCGATGTTGGGGCTGTTGTTGATGTGTGGCGGCATGATGGATGGTGGGAAGGCATTGTAATAAAGAAGGAATCTGAAGATAAACTGCATGTCTATTTTCCAGGTTTGCACATGATTTACTACCTCAAGATATATTTGCAGATTTCCTCCCTCACATGGTGCCCTGGTTTGACCCCCCCGGCGCCCCAAAAAAAGATCTCCATTTATTTAAATGCGCACTCTACTTTTGTTTAGCTTTCATTTTCTGAATATTAGTTTCTTACTGGTGGTGCAGGAGAAAAGCAGGAATCAATCTTTGGCCGTGTTGACTTAAGACATTCCCAAGAATGGTTGGGAAGTGAGTGGATACATGTAAAGGACAGACCGGACCTTGTTAACCTAATATTGTCTAGCTTAGAAACTAAACCAGTTGCAGGGAAATCTTCTGATGGCAAATCTGCCCAATCAACCGTTCCTTATAGCAGACATTCAAGGCAAGATGAAACTGGGTCTAGAGATTTTCGTTTGGACTCTGAAGATGACGAGGCAAAATTATTGGAGGCGGTTCGAGATCTCTCAAAGGATGATTATCTTGCCCAGTTAAGATGGAAGTCATCAAGGAAGAGAAGACGTGGTGCTGGAATCTCTGTCCAGAAGTTGCGCAGCAATTACAATGGTAGTAAAATCATGTCGTGTGAGAGATTTTTGATTCCCACATCGATGAAGGTGGATCATGAGAACTGCAAGTACATGGGGGATTCTCTTTTCGGTACTTCGGTTGTGTCGTCTCTAACAAGCTTGGTTATGTCTAGGTGACTGGTTGCTTATGTTGGGATAGTCTTGTTTTCCACTATTTTTTCCCTTTCCCAAAGTATATATATATATGCCCATTTTTGCATCTATTTGATGCTTTACCCCTGTTTTGGCCTTGTCGTTCTCCCAGCAATGTCATCCTGGGCAGTTTTCTTTGAGTCATGGCATCCAAGTTCTCTTAGTTTCTGTATTTATATGTAACAATAGCCTGAGGGGGGAGCCATAAGCCCTGCGTGTTTCAGGCAGAAATTTTGGGTGCAGTAGAATAACCTCGTAGAGCTCTAACTTCCTGTGTCTTTCGTGAGCGTGGGTATGGGAGGCTTTCTCCTCCATGTAATTTTGTATAAACTTGCTCGGAAAATAAATTTCACTTATTACATCTTGTTCGATTTTTTTGCTCTTTAGGTTGCATTTGTGGATTTCATATTATAAATGTTTTGCAGTCCTTTTTTGGGGGCAGGTGGATTCGAGACGTTGGGATGCCTTGAACAAGTGAGACTTGTAGTCCAATTGTAGGGGATCCCGTTTAGGGATGATCAGGATTAGGGCAGATAATATTAGACACGATGTGCGAACTTGACATGAATTTAAAAAGTTGGAGAGTTTGACCTGTTTAATTAAATGAGTCGAGTTATAACTAATTTAGAGCACTCTCATTGGCTGATTTATTTCCTTCTTTTAGCTAGGATTGATAACTAAAACAGAAAAACGTCTCTTTATGAGATTATGCAAACAAAATCTAAAATAGGTTTGAGAGAAATTGGTGTACAGCGTGACACTGTACACCAACGGATGTGTTTTTTTATTTATTTTTCTCTCTTCCTTTTTCTATGTCATCCTCCTGCTTGGATTCTCTCTTTCTCTACCTCTTGCTTTATTTTCTCTGATGCTCTGTCTCCCTACGCCTCCCACCACAAAACCACCTCACAATGCCGGTTTTGATTTTCTCTCCCTACACCTCCCACCACAGAACCACCTCCCACCAACCCGAATTTGACCGATCGGCCCTCCGCCACCAACATGAATTGAAGCAAGTTTTTGTTGGGTTTTGGTTAATGATTTCAAATCTGTTGTGGGTTAGATTCTTGGAAGTTTTGTGAGATTGCAACTATGAGTCATGTAATTTTTGGGTTGCTGTGTTGAATTGGTTTTCTGTTCGGGTGTTTTGGTGTTGTCTGAATGTGGGTAGAAGGAGATGAGTTCGGTTTTGAATTGTAATAGTTTCCGGTTGGATAGATTTTGCGTTAACCGAACAACAAGAGGTTGGGAAGTGGAGCTGGGAGTAGTGTTTGGGTTGGTGGTTTGGCTAGTAGCAGTGGTGGAAGTTGACTGAGCCATGAGGGACGTGAGTCTGGCGCCTGGAGGGCTCTGATAGATATAAAGTTAAAGACTGCAAGGTGTTTGGAGGAATGTTTCTATCGTGCTTTTGATAGAGAGTGTGGTTTCTATTTATACAATTTGTGCACAACTGATTCTAGAATTCGAATTTCAAATTACAATAGGATGAGATAAATATTAGCTACACGTGTAAATTTGACTTGGCGTGAACTTCATCTTCTTCACGTGGAGTCTGTTCTGATGGTTGGATTTGTTGAGTAGCAGAATCTTTTGAAGTTTGAATTCCATGTTTGATTGTATGGTTTGTTTTAAACGTGGGTTGTTTAATTGGGGATTTTTGTTGTTTTGGCAATGCAGGTTGATTTGGTTTTAACAATTTTGGATTGGGTGTTTTGCTGCCAGGGGGTTTCATTTGGTGTTTTAGGTGGAGATGGCTTTTTTAATTAAAATGAATAAAAAATTATAAAAACGATTATTTTAATAAAATAGAGAAGAAGTTTAGATAAGTTGATGAATGTAGGTGTTGAAGAGTGATTAGCTAAACTAGCAAAAATGAGTTTTGGTTAGCTATTTTAGATTAAAATTTACATAAGCTAATGTGAGTGCTCTTATATAGTCTTTTACACATGATTTGACATGATTCGAAATGATATACAATATAATTGTAAATAATTTTTTACATGACTTGCGAACTCGACATGAATTCAATACAAATTTAAAGAGTTAAAGTTGAAAGGTTTGACTCATTTAAATAAATTGGTTAAATTATAATTAATCTATATAGTCTTATATTACATTTTGACACGATTCAAACTCGACACACAAATATAAATTGTCACTCCTAATTGGAATAACATATTTATGTAACTTGGTAAGCATTATTGTTATTCAATTTTGTCTATGGGATTCATTATTTTTAAGGTTGTGTGTCGCGTTGGGTTTGATCTTGTCTTGTTCCCATTTAATTGAGTTCTCTATTGAGCAACTTGAACTCCACTGTCTTTAGCATAAACATCATGCATTTTTTGTAGGCTGCTGACGTATGCCGAATATATGCGAACCAGCCGGTTGGTCGGTGGAAAACACATGATTATTGAATAGGAAAATGCTACTTTTCCAACCCATCTATTCAACTCCCATCTAATCCATGTGTAAAAAAAAATTTATTTTTATTTTTTATTTTTTTTATTTTTGAAAAACATAAAGGGAGTTGAATAGGGTTGGATGCTTGGGTTGGACACCAAGCATCCCCTATTGAATATGACTACACAGTGTTATGTTGGTTTACTTGTCTTATTATTAACTTCTATACAAACATAGACTAATACAGTGATGTGTTTTAAACCAACATATTAGACTTTTTAACTTTAATTTATTAATTTAATGTTGTATTTATTTTAAATTTGCATGTTGTATAAAAAATTACAAATTTTAGTTGAATCACTCCGAGCTTGTTTGGCAAAATATTTATTTTGGTTGGAGGGATTGTTAACTTTTTGATGTGATATAAAATAGAAAGAATGTTGTAAATTTTTTGTATAAAAAAATAATTTTTATTATTTTTTAGTGAGTATTTTATTTAAATGACAATAAAAAAAAGTTTAATGTGATATAAAAAATAATTAATATGATATAAAAAATGTATTTTTTTTTTAGAAAATCAAAATTATAGACAGTAGAATTGGATTGTTTGTCAAACAGACCCTCCAATTGCCTTGGTGTGGGCGCAGCAACCCACCATTCTCTCTGTTCTATTTGGTGTCTTATTTTGGACCATTCATTTAAATGAACTGCTGAGATTAGATGGTGCACGGAATCTTAATTCGATTTCACCCGACAGATGTGAATAGGAACTGTCCGGATAACGGTTCTCTAATTAAAAACTTTTAAGATGGAACCTAGCCGAAACGGTCACTTTTTTGACTTTGGTTCTCATTTTTGACAACCCACAAGCAAGGATCCAACGGGCATGTTGGAACCTTTTACTAGACAATTTAGTAAAAGTAGCTCAAATTTTCATTTGTTTTCGGTCAGAGATTTGATGGTTCTTGGTAAAAAGTACTCCCGTAAACAAGCGAAAGCCCACCAAAGTTGTCAAAAAACCCGATGCCAGCCAAAGTATTGGCTCTCTTCACGCTCTCTGACACGATTGATCTGATCCGTTGAACTAAGATTGATTAAGAAAGAGTTTGGCCTTATAAGCAACCTCGTTGGAATAATTCCAGACATTGAAAATTCTCCAACACTAGGTGGGGCCCGTGTTCGTGAGTGAAGCATCTACGACAACTAGGCATAAGGTGAAGACCTTTTCGCTTTACCAAGCTAGTTTGCCATGGTCCAATGTCCATTATCTTGGTCTTCTTTTTCTCCAACTGCTGAGAGCTGAAGCATCTCAAAGGATGGGATTGCTCCATCAGTATGGCAGGAGCTGTTCATAGATCTTTTTCAACTTCTCTCTGTCTCTCTCTCTGCAGTTAGGATTGAACCTGATACCTTCTTGCGTTATATGTGGGCTCTGCTTTAACTCTTGTTGAATGGTTACATAACGAAGGCATGGCTCTAACTCTTGTTGATCAGCAAAAGAAGGGGCTTCCAGGAACTGGGATCAGAAAGTCAAAGAGTTTCCTGTTTTCTGAAACCAGCCTTGCCTCTCTTGAATCTTTAACCATGCCTCTTGTTTGTACTCTCTCCCTCTCTTTCTCTCTCTCTCATTCTGCTGTGTTAATTTCACTGGTTTATGGACTTATGCGTGGTGTTTGTTCAGAGCAGGTCCAAGAAGTTGTTCTCTCTGCAGATATTCGATGTGCAGAATGTCAAAAGAGAGTAGCTGACATAATGGCGAGAATGAATGGTAAGATTTTAGTGAGGCCTTCCATTGACTATGCATGGATTTTGAACACATAAAAGGAAATTTCTCCTACCCATTTTAGAGGAAATTTTTTCATTTTTGGAATTCTTTATTTCTTGGGTTGGGGGGTTTGGAGGGGAAAAACCATAGGCAAAGGTTCATAATTAGACGTTTTTTGAAATGGACAGTTCCGCGTTATTTTTTTTTTTCTCCTAAGAAATGGGTGGTCCTAATTGCTTGCCTACTATTTACAAAACATGTGATTTTGCTTGAATAGGAGGAAACAAGAACAGTTCTACAAAAAACATCTATTACGGTTTGGTTACTTGTCCTTCTCTTGGAACTCTGCTTCCAGGCACATCCTCGTATAAACATACTTGCTTATTGGTTAGTGGATATTTGCCAAAAAAAGAAAGAAAAAAAAAATGATGAAATTATATGATTAAGCTTTATAAAAAATGCCTGGTTAGTATATAGTTTGACTGATTCTTGATTACATCCATGGTCTAGATATCCTAATGCAGTGATTTACGCTTTGGGAGTTCTGAATGCAGAAATTGTAGGCACATTCCATAGTTTATGTCTGAATACTTCTGATCATTGTAACTTTTTATTCGGGGCATCCTCTTTAATCAAGTTGCATTGTGTGTATGAGTTGGATGGAATAACTGAAGATTGAATCAATCTTTAATCAAGTTGATATTGTCTTAAAAGTAGTATAGGAAGCATCTTGATGTACTCATCCTTTGGCAGGGACAGAGTCAGTGGTGGTGAATGTATTGGAAAAGAAGGTGACACTAACAAGTAGATATGCAAGTATTGGTAAATCATCCACACAGCAAGTTGCTGCCGTATATATGAATCCTCATGACAAATTCGCCATGATTAGGCGGATATTCCGCTCTTCTCGCCGTTGATTACAAGTTAGAAAGGATCCAACAGGCCACGGAAAATTTGTTGTATAATAATAATACTTCTGAGACTAAGTAGGCCATGTGTATAAGTTTCAAGTTACATTGATGATCAATAAACCAATTCTGTAGACTGTAATTGTCTTTGTAAACATATTGTGCAGTTGGTTTATGAGTTTGCTTGGTTTTAAAGAGAGAGCGAGAGAGAGATGCATGAAGTTTTGTGCAACATAAAACCTTTAGAAAGAAGAAAGAGATGCTTCGTTGTGTTGCTTGAGGTAATGCAGAAACCGTAGCATAGAAAGGAAGTAATGCTTGCCCTTGTTACTATGTCATGAAATATATAGGGCTTGAACATTAAGTTAGGAATAATAAGCTTGTAGTTAATAGACGAAATCCTCTTTCTCCACCTGCACAGAATCAGATTCCAAAATGAAGGAGAAGAATTTCCAACAGACAATCCAAAAGTAGAAATATGACCAGTTTGTCCATGGTGGTCTTCCATATTCTCATCTACCATCAATTCTTTTCCTGTATACTTTTTTGAGTCATAAAATATTAGGCAACCATGGTATCAAATGCTGTCAATTCCCTCTTCATGCCAGGAAAGGCAAGTTCTTGAGCATCTTCAGAAACTCCCTTTCCCTTTATTTTCAAAACAAAATCAAAGATTCTAATGAAGTTTCTATTTTCTCTGCATATTTGCAGTATTATTGCATGGTGATGAGGATCAACGTTGACTGCAATGCTTGTTGCAGGAAATTAAGGAGACTAATTCTAAACATGAAAGGTGAGTTTTTGTTTAACGAAATTCAAGTCCCAGGTATAAACCCAAGCTTCAATAACCTCTCTTTCATTTCATATTGAAGAAATCGAGTCGCATTTGATTGAGAAGCAGCAGCGCACTGTGTGGGTATGTGGGATATTTAGACCCTCGGATGTGGCAATAAAGATAAGAAAGAAGATGAACCGTAGAGTCGAAATTCTGGAAATTCAAGAGGTCAACAGCACCACAGAACAAGCAGACCCAAATCAACAGGGTGGTGGCTAATTGTTGTGATGATGGGTATTAGCAAAGGTTGGTTTTCAGGAAATTATTTGGATTCATCAATCTATTAAATTGACATATCTTTCTTTAAATATGATTAACCGAACATAGGAGAAATGCATGTAAAAATCACATATTTTAATAATATATGTCAATTTAATAGACTGAATGAAAAAAATTTCCTTCAAAATCTTTGTCCTTTGCAAAGTCTGTGCTGCTATCTTACCAAGTCTGACCATGGCATCACCTTTTAAAAGGGTTGGCATGCCTGGTTTTCATAGAATTTGAGAGATTGCTGTAATCCAATCCCAGTATATATGAAAGCGGAAGTTCAACTTTCTTTAATTGTATGTTATAGTTTAAGGCTGTCAATTTTTTACACGATTTGTTTATTTGATATAAACTTGCGAAATTAGTGGGTTATGACCGATGAGTTTGACCCATTTATTTAAATGAATCATGTTAAAGTTTACATATATAGTCTTCTATTTGTGTTTCGACACGATCTGATCCCGACACCGACATTTAGTGATGGTATTTTGACACGATCCGCAAATTTAATACGAAATTAACGGGTTATGATTTCAGAGTATGACTTATTTAATTAAATAAATTATGTTATGATTGACCTATAATTTTATACATATATCTCAACACGATCTAAACCTAACTCGCAATCACAAATATTGGTTACCAACAATTTCTATATTCTTCGTGAACTTTTGTATGTGGTTGCATGGACTCCATTCGAGTTTGTCTCCCTTCAAACACCAAGGCTCCATTTGTTTTGGCCTAAAATAATTTTCAGAAATCATTTTTCATGTTTTTTGGTATTTGGTGGGGCTACAAATAATAATCAACAGAAACCATTTTCAGTTTGATCGAAAAATCTTTTTTAATTTTTATAAAATAGTTCCCCCTTTTTAAAATCGTAAACCATTTTTCGAGTTTGAGCGTCACATTCTCAAATTAGTGGACCACAGCCAAAACACTATTAGACCCCGCGGGAACTTGGTCGGGACCGGCCCGAGACATCACCGGGACTCGCTAAAAAAATTGCCAGGACCCGATCAGGACTCTCCAAGAACATTTTCGAGACTCGCCCGAGACATTGTCGAGATCCAACCAGAATATTGCTAGGACCGGCTCAGGACATCATCGGGACCCGTCCGGGACATTTTCGGGACCTGATCGGGACATCGCTAGGACCCGCCTGAGACATTTTCGAGACCCACCCGGGATGTCACGGGGACCTGCTCGGGACATCGTCGGGACCCGCCTCGAACATCGTTGAGACCCAATCGGGACATTTTCAAGACCCGTCTAAAAACATTTTTGAAACCCATTTGGAACATTTTCAGAACCCACTAGGGAAATTTTCGGGACATCACCGGGACCCGTTTGAAATATTTTTGGGACCCGATTGGGACATCGTTGGGACCCTCCCGAGATATTTTTGAGACTCGCTCGGGATGTCACTGGGACCCGCTCCTGACATCGCCGGGACCCACCCGGAACATTTTCAAGACTCACTATTTTTGGGACATCACCAGAACCCGCCTGGGACATTTTTTGGACTCAGTTGGGATATCGCCAGGACCCATCTGAGACATGTTCATACCCACCCAGGACATTTTTGGGACTTGCCCGGGACAACGTTGGGACGTTATCAAGACCTGGTCGGGACATCGCCGGTACCTGCCCGAGACATCATTGGGACCTGCCCGGGACATTTTCGGGACCTGTCTGGGTCATTATCGGGACCCGCCCGGGATGTCTTCGGAACCCACCTGAGACGTCACCAAGACCCGGTCAGGATATCGCTAAGACCCACTCGAGACATTTTCGAGACCCGTCCAAGACATCACCGGGACCCAATCGAAACATCACTGGGACTCGCTCGGGACACCATTGGGACTTGTTGAGACCACTCGAATACAATCAAAATCCACCCGAGATATCTTCGGAACACTATTGGGACCCGCTCGAAACAATTTATATTAATTTTTTAAAATTGTGCATAAAAGATATTTATTTTGTTAATATAATTGGTTGAATATATATATATTTGTGATTTTCTTTGCGCGCTAAACACCAAAAATATTTTCGACAAAAATCATTTTCTTGAAAATTAATTTTTCTGAAATTATTTTTTGACGAAAATTTTTTTACATCGAAATAAATGGGGCTCAAATCTCCGTCACCTACTGGCAGCAATTATTAGTCCCCCTTCCCCACTTTGATTAGAAAAAAGAAAAAAATAAGAATAAGCAATTATGAGTACAAAATGATGCAAATTTTCGTGTTTAATTGCATTTGATCCGGGATATTCCACATTTCTTTTCTTTCTTCCTTTTTTCCAACGACATGGCCAAACATTTCACTTGAAAATATTGTGTACCGATTCGGAAAGACCAACATTTCCTAAAAATTGATTTAAGTTCCTGACAACTATGATAGAGAGTAAGACTAATACATTTTCATCAATCGCACTCATGACTCATGTTATATTGATTAGCATATTGCGTATTTTAAGTGGTTTATACTTTTAATTTTTTAAATGATTAGCATTATAAATTACTTAAAATACATTATGTCAATCAATGTGATATGATTATGAAAAATAACATTATTTAAAGAATAATTATTAGCCTCAATATCTCAAAGGCTGATCTAATGGTTAATGGACATTACAACATCAGTCTAATAATATAAAAGTGTAAGAAAAAATGAGTAAGTAGCATTACTTTTGTTAAAATACACTAAATTCTTGTTCATATTGAATTTTTCACTCTTTTCAAATAACTGAAAATTAAAAAAAAAATTATAAAAATACAGAACAATTTTTATATTATTGTATTCTTACCTTGTTGCACGAATTCTTTGATGAATCAAGTACTTAACTTTCGCAAGAGTGAGAGCCTTTTTTTTTTTTTTTTTTAAATGATCATAGTGCGCCCTTGTGACCCAAGTAGAGGAGAGGGACCGTGGCCATGCTGCCATTATTTTTTTCTAAGGAGTTTGTTTGACATTTGTTAATTTTTTTTTTTTTTTCAAAGTAAGTAGTTGAACTTAAAAAAAAAAAATGTGGATACCATTAGAGTACAGTTCTAAAAACAAACTCACATTTGTGTTATATCAAAATATTTTTTTAAACAAAAAAATACAAAACGCCTGTCCAAATACATTAGCAAACATAACCTAAATATCTTAAATTTGAGGTTTATTCATATATTACAATAAAACAAAAAGTTAAAAGTTTTATTCCACATTGATTAAAAGGAATTCCTTCCATTATGATTGTGATCTCATGCAATATCTAGGGTGCAATATCTTTTTTGTGGGCTGTTCATTTTAAATGAATGGTCCAAATTGTGACAACAAAGCAAAAAAAAAAAGTCCATTGAGGTGCTTTGGGGGTGTTCCCTTGGTGGCCGAACATTGGGTAGTTCAAACTACCCCACAATCCGTCTTCATAATATGTGATTTTCATAATTACATATAAACTCACATACTCACAAAATTATATTATGAAAAATGTTAAATAAACTCTCAAGTTTACACTATCAAATGTGGCAATTTTCATAATTACATATAAACTCACATACTCACAAAATTATATTATGAAAAATGTTAAATAAACTCTCAAGTTTACACTATCAAATGTGGCAGTGAAAATCACAATTTCATTTAAAATCTAATGTTGATCTATTCAAAATTTAATAGTGATTTTCACTATCACGTTAATAAGTAAGCATTTGAGAGTGTAAACTTGTGAGTTTATGTAACATTTCTCTTATATGATTTATATTATGGAAGGACAAGTGTTAGTCCTCCAAGCCAATTTAAAGTAAAGCTTGTTTTTCTTTCTTTTAATAGGAAAAAGTCCACATACCCCCCTCAAACTACCACATAATTGACAATGTCCCCCCTAAACTTTCAATTGTGACAATGTTCTCCCCAAACTAATCAAACAAATGACAAATGTCCCCAATAGCAACAAAAGAATAAAAATAACCCTACAGATTTTTCAATAAGACCAAATACCATTTTTTAATTATTTTTTTAAAAAAGTAATTTTTTAAAACGAAATCTTTATAATTTTTTTAAAATTTTGAATTTTGCTAATTGGGTTGGAGTGTTTATTTTTTTATTTGTTTTTTTTACATAAAAAAAATTGCTATTTTTTTTTTAAAGTTTTAGTTTTTTCTAACCCTTATGAATTCGAAAATAATAATAATAATATTTTTTTAAAAAAAAAATAATTATAATTTTTTTAATGAAAATGTTTAATTTTTTTTTTATTCTTGAATTTGTCCAATTGGTTTGTAGTGTTTTTTTTTTAAAAATAATAATAATAATAATAATTTTGTTTTGGTTTTGTTTTTTGTTTTTTATTTTTTATTTTTTATTTTTATTTTTTATTTTTATTTTTAGCTTTAGTCTTTTTCTAGCCTTATGAATTGTAGTGTTTTTTTTTAAAAAAAAATTAGTTTTAGTTTTTTTTTAAAAAAAAATTTATTAAGGGCATTTTGGTCCTTAGGGGGAACATTGTCATTTGTTTGATAGTTTGAGAGGGACATTGTCACAATTAAAAGTTTGGGAGAAACATTGTCAATTTGGTGGTAGTTTGAGAGGGGTATGTGGACTTTTCTTTTTTTAATAAGATTAGGGCTAACAATTTTTGACATGACCCAATAACCTAATACGAAATTAAGGGAATTAGGTTGACGGGTCTGACACGTTTAATTAAATTAGTCGAGTTATGGTTAATCTATATGGCCCTATATTAATACATCGACACAACTCGAATCCGATATGCTATATTTGGACTAACAATTTTGTATATAATCCGCAAACTCGACATGAACTTAATATGAAATTATTAGGTTAGTGTTAAGAGATTTTACTCGTTTTATTACATGAGACGTGTTAATATTAATCTATATAGTCAAATACACATATTTCAATAGAACCTAAATCTAATACGCGAACACTAATTATTATTATTTCTTATTTTGATGGGTGAACACAAATTGTATAAGTACATCAAAGAATAACTACAACTAATAACAACAAAGAAGGTTGGGCAACACACCAATGAGCACCAAAATAACTAGAGTGAACAAAAATTAAAAGGAAATGTGAATGGCGCGGCCCTATGAATTCTTGGCATGAAAACCAATAAAAGAGACTGTCATTTAAGGCGGTTAGACAAGGCGTGAGCAAGGGTATGATTGTCGCGAGACCCTTCAACCCTACTCGACAACGCATATAGGAGCATGATCTTTGAAATAGCATTCAATTATATCTAGACACTTGTAGGGAAACAACACCAACATAAACATAAAAACATAATGAAAAAATACAAATAAATCACCAAACCCAAAAAACAGTAGACCAGTAGCGGAGATGGCGAGGGAGCGTGGATTCCACACGCAGACATGTGAGATCAACTCGCCTATGCATGATGGCTAGGTCGAGGCACATAATGTAGCGTCGAGGAGTGAAGAGGCCAATAATGACAATGGTCGCGTTGGGTGTGGAGCTAACTAAGGATGACAAATATAACTCATAAAAATTTAGATATAAAATTCAAGGCAGATTCGGAGGAATGAGATGTCGTGGCCGAGTAGATGAGCTGACAAGACGAAGGTGGATGGCCTGAAGCTGCCATTTTGGAAGGAAGAGATGAATCCCTTGAATAAATCACCAAAAGCGAGAGATAGAGCCTCAGAAGAGGCTAATAATACAATAGAAAAGCTTTAGAAGATAGGGGAACAAGAAAGAAATTAGTAAAAAAGGAGAGAGATGAGGAAGGACACCAAAAGATGCTTCCCTCCTTTCATAGCAATTAAGCTTGGATAAGAAGTCTTATGTCTTGGTGACAGAGTTGAGAGCGTTTGGGCTAATATATATATGCCGAATGAGAAAACCTTCAATCCGGTCGAGTTGTAAAATACCACTTTTACAACTTCAAACCATAATTTGACACATATGCTAAAAGCATTAACTACATTAGAACTACATTAGAGATTAAAACACATGATCACCCATTCTCTTATTTCTTTATAACCTTAGTGAACCAACCTCTAAACCACCCTACCTCTCCAACTGCTACCTAAATCTGCACCACCTCTCCAGCCAATGCCGGAATCCCCCCATTTTATGGTAGATGAGAACATAGAGATAGAGAGAGATGAACTAAGAGAGGGGGAAAGAGAGATAAACCGAGAGATCTAATACATCGAAAGCCACCGCTGAATTTCTCCAAAACTCAAGCAAGGTAAGGATTTCCCCTTTGATTGTTCTGATTTGTTGTCGGGTATGAATTTCTATGGGTTTTGCTTGGAACTTCTATGGGTTTTCGTTCAAATTTATGTGGATTTTGTTTGAAATTTGTAGGGTGACTGATTTTGGAGAGTTTGATGCTTGAGTTTTTTTTTTTTTATTTTTTTTATAGGTTTTGGTGGCCTTGGGTGGATTATGGCAAAGGCTTCTGGTGGTGGTGTTCGATGAGACTCGAGAGAAAGAGAGAGAGAGAGATGAATCGAGAGAGAGAGAGAGATAAATTGAGAGGGAGAGAGAGATGTCGCCGACGGTGGGTTTCAGTGGCCTTGGGCGGATTTCGGCGACGGTGTTTGGCTGGAGAGGTGATGATGGTTTAGATGTGGTAACTAGGGTTAGAATAGGTTGGTTTAGTTTTTGATATGGTGTTTTTAATTCTATTGTATTTGATAGTTTTAATTGATGTGTTAAATTTTTATTGGGAGCTCTCTCATGGCGAACACAATTTTTTTTTTTATTAAATTTTTTTTTTCCTGTTTTTTGGCAAGCAGCGAATACAAATTGTTACCCAAGGGAGAAAGGGAAAAGTACATAAACTGTTTATGTCGACAACATCACCAGCACGTGCTTCATAAGGCGCGTCCGACCCGGATTAGGAAAGTTGGGTCCCACCGAAACCCAACCTACTAGGGGTTTTTTTTTTTTTTTTTTAATTTTTTAATTTTTTTTATTTTTAATAATTTGCTCGCAAAAATATCTTCTCCTTCAGAATTCTCTCTCAGCGTTCTTCATCCTTCTGAGAAACGCAAAGCAAAAAGTACCAAAAGAAAAAAAAACCCTAACCCTAGATTTGCTGCAGGACCACAATGGACGCCGAATCCCATGATTCCCGTCTCAAGAATCGGCAGTCCTCGTCGCCGGACGACGAGACCGAGAGGTCCTCCAAGCGTCACAAGCACCGTCACCGGCACCACCACCACCGGCACCGCAGCAAGAAGCACGAAGAGAAGAGCGAGCGCGAGGGTGAGGATATCAACCTTCCTCCTCCGCCTGTGGCTGTTAACATTACTCGTCCTGATGACGATGTGGAGGAGGGTGAGATTCTCGAAGAAGAGGGTTTCGGCGGTGGCGAGCACGAGATTGTGGAGAAGAGACTTGAGTCGGATGATGAGTCTGGGGAAATCAAGTCTGTTGGTGTTCGGGACGAATCTGATAACCGAAATCTGGTGTGTTCCAATTGCCCCTATCGCATCATTTTTTTTAATTGTGATTTGTTTTCTGTTTGGCTGCTGAGAAAGCATTACGACCTCGAGACTGTAACTGGTCTGGTTTTTGTTTTGTTTTCAGTTCTGAAAATTGAGATTTCTATAAGAAAGTAGCCTTTGAGTTGTTTGGTTGGGTTCAGGCAGTGGATTTTCAAAAATGACTATTTTTTATGTTTTAAAATTCAAAATTGTCTATCTCTTCTCAGTGACCAGACAGGGATTATGATGTTGTGATATTTGGATTCATAATAAATTTTGTTTCGTGAGGGCTTGTTAGAGTGACTGTGTCACTGTATCATACATTGTGTAAAGAACCTGCTTGCACTAGAAGAACATGACTGAATTGCAAAAGAAGTTTCCCCTAGGCGTTTCAATGGAGACTGATGGCTTACATTTAAATTTGTAAGAGCTGGTTACATGTTTTTGCTTATGTTGCATATAGTCTTTCTGTGATTATTATTATTATTATTATTTTGCCTTTTGTTCTATTTGGGGTGATATTTACTGCTAGTTTGTGCACTCAGTTTGTTCTCTGCATTAATTTCCAGGGACATCGTACTGAGCACCAGTCATCTGATCGTGAACCTAGTATTCATATGGAAGAGAGTGTGGGGAAAAAGGGTAGAAATTCCAAGATATTGGCGGAAGACAAGAGCGAAGATGATTTTTTTACTAACTTGAAATTATATAATGAAGACAGAGCATGCGACTGGAGTCGTACTGGTACTAAGATTAACAATGAGGTTGGCTCTCCAAGAAATTCAAGTGTTGTGCCTCAAGATGAATTAATTTCTAGAGTTAGCTCAGGGGGTCATGTCAATGGAGATTTGGGTCGCAAATCTCGCAAAGAGGACAAGAAGAGGGAATCTCGGTCCCCATCTAAAGGAAGTAGCAGGCGAAAGAGTTATTATGATGATGAAAAAGTGGGGGTTGACGGAAGCAAATTAAGCCATCAGAGCAAGTCGTCCTCTCAAAGCACTGGAGACCGTGGAGAATTCCATGCCAGGAGCAGATCTAGGTCAATTGATCATGCTAGGGAGAGATCTCGATCCCGTAGCATAAGAGAAGAGGAGACCCATTTGAAGAAAACACGATATTGTGATAATGCTGCCTCGATCTATGCTGATAAAAGCAAGTCTGTGTACGAATCTGATGATGAAAGAATTGTTCAACAGAGTATGGATGGACGCCATGGTAGTAGAGATTTGGTGAGAGATGAAGAAAGGGTACACTCTACCAGTTACAGCAGATACATTGCAGAGGATAGGCACCGAAGTCGGGGTACACAGGAGAGAGAGAGGAGCAGGGACAGGGAGATGGATAGGGACTTGAGAAGAGAGAAGGAACGAGAATGGATCATCAGGGACAGGAAGATGGACAGGACTCATAGAAGGGAGAAAGAACGGGAAAGGAGTAGAGACAGGGACAGGAAAAGGGAGATAGAACGAGAAAGGAGCAAGGAAAGAGAGGTGGACAGGGATTGGAGAAGGGAGAAGGAAAGAGATAAGATGAAGGACATAGAGCTGGATAGGGATAGGAGCAGAGTCAGTGAAAGAGATAGAGATAGGGATCGAGAAAGGGATAAGGATAGGGAAAAAGTTAGGAGGGAGAGGGAGAGGGAGATGCAAGATGATAAGAGTAGGAATAAAGATAGGGAGAACTATGAAAATCTTTTGGATGGCTATGAAAATGGAGATAGATTTAAACATTCTAGGCGTTTGAGATATGATCAAAAAGAATACAATCAGAATAGAACAAGAAATACTGATTCAGCAAAGGCTCCTAGTTCTAAGAGTGATTTGTTGGAAGGAAATAGAGACAAGCCAAAAAGGTATTTCTTTTTTGTCTTAAAGGTGGCTCTTCTGGTCTATCTGAAGAGCGCCCCCCTCCTTCCCCTTCCCCCTTTTTCTTATTGTGCAAGGTCTTCTTCCTTCCCCTCCTCCCCTCTCAAATTAATGCATATTTTCTATTTTTTGATGCAGAGATGAAGATGAACAAGGAGACTACGAAGGGAATACATTGCAGTTTGCTGAGCAGGAAGAAGAAGATCTCAACAGAATCAAGGAGGAGAGTAGAAGGCGAAAGCAAGTCATTCTAGAAAAATATAAGAGTCAGCAGTTACATCAACCTAATGAGCCACAATCAAAAGTTATGGAGAAAGGTGCTTTGCAATTGCTTTTTGGTGTCATATTGATATTTTGGTGTTATAGTTGTGTAGTTTGGAGCTTAGATATTGGATGTTGACAAGACGTGAGAACTCTGCTTACTCAGATCAGTCCTTGTTGATACCATATATTGAACTTCAGCTTTTTAGCTTAAGTGCCACTTTCACAATTGGGAATGGATATCACATGCCATGTAATACTTGTTCCTCAAAACTTGAAAACTTGCATAGTAATGTCATTGTATGATTGGGATCTTCAGTATGTGATTTTAATAATCACTAGAAGTGATATGAATGTTCCTTCTTAATACTTTGCCTTTTTGGCAGTAACTCACGATCCATACAAGAAAGTTGAGATTCCATTTATCTGGTTATTTTAATGGTTTTTCCTCTGTGCTGGGCTCAGTTTTGGTCCTTAACCCTATGACTGTAGTTATTGGAATAAAAGATTTATGGAAAAAGGTTGTAAACCTTCTGTTTAAATTGCTCAGATTGATCAAATCCAGGCAAAGTTTGGCTGCTTAACATGTCTAGCATAATTATTCCTTTGTTTTTACCGCCTCAAAATTTATTTGCTCTGTAGATTTTGTTATATTACTTTCTAACTGCACAAATTATGTTTGTTGACTAGATAACGAGCCTGCGCATGATCCTGATCAATCTAGTGCTGCTACTAATGTTGTTCCAGAAGTTGGTGATGGTAGGAGTGATGGTCTAGATGTCTATGTTGCTGAACCATCATTTTCTGTGGGGAAATCGCCTCCACAAAATGGAGTTGCTGCTTTGGAGAAGACTTCCAGTGCTGGGGGGCTTGGAGAGGGTACTCCTAAGGTGTGTTTATTTCTCTAAAAAGCTTGCATCAATCTATCAAAAAAAAATTGTATCCGTCCGTTTTTCGGATCATATTTCGAAAATCTTCTGAACACAGTATTAATAGTTTTGGAAAACCTTAGGGCCTGTTTGGTAATCTTCTGAAAAACTCTTTTGGGTTTTTAAACACTGAGAACTCTTCTCAAAACTGGTTTACCGAATGGTTTTTCAGATGTGGCTCTACCACTAACACATTTTTCAAAACAAACTACAAAATTCTTCTAGAAGGCTCAACATTTTTGAAAAATAAAACACTAGCATTTTTTTTTTTTTTTTTTTTTTTGTAAAGAGTGGTGATAATGGCCACCATCTGGCGGCCACCATGTGGGCCCCCCACAGTGGCCATCAGTCTGATCTGGCAGCCTGGTGGCCACCGCCATGGCTACCTGAGCACCACTACAGTAGAGTAGTGTAAGGTCTTTTTGACTTTTTTTTTTTTAAAATTTTTTTATTTTGTACAATATTTCTCAATTTTTAATTTTTACGAAACACTTCCAAAATTCTACCAAACCAATTTTCAAATTTTCTCAAATGTGGCCTCCACAAAATCAATTCTCAACTTTACCTTTTTCAAAACTCTTTTCAAAACCCAAAACACTTCTCAAAATTTTACCAAGGGTCCCTTATTTTTTTGATTAGTTTTTATTGATCTCCTGAACATTTCAAAATTTGAATTTTCCTTTTTTGTGGGGTTGGCTGAGTTATATCTATTTACTTCTTTAATTTATGCAGAGCGAGAGGTCAGTTGACAAGTTCTGTGATGATATTTTTGGTGAGACACCAACAGGAGTCCGCAAATTGGTAAGTTTCATTGTTGTTTGTCCATGATTTAAAAGTGTATATTGTCGTCCCTCATTGCTGCTCATTTGATTTGACATAATTCGATCTGGAATTTTGTTGTGAGTTTAGTGAAGTAGTGTTCCTTCTCTCACTCTCCTTAATATATGTTTCCTGATTACATACACTTATTATTGGTTCTAATACCTGTTATAGGATTTGTAGGATTATGGTGTATATAATGTTGAACAAATTCACCTTTTGTAATGGTTGGTTAACATTATAGAGTTTTATTTGTGTCTAACTTGTTTCGTAATTTTTGTTAGTGTAGATGTCTAATTTTATTTTATAAATTTAGGTTATTTATTTACCTGATTAATCTGCTCATTTGTGTCTTATGACATGAATAGTACTTTGATTTGTAATGAATTTTGATCTTTCTCAGATTTGATAAAACAAGTGAAGATGATGAGTATCAATGTCTACCATTTATGTCATGTCCTTACACTGTAGGGTTCTGTGTATTTATTCTATGCAGGGCAAAGAAGATGGTTTACGAATTGAAAGGAGTGGTCTTCATGACAACTGGGATGATGCAGAGGGGTATTATAGTAAGTATTGGATCAGCCTTCTGTCATCTCTCCTTTTTATTGTTTTTCCTTTGTTAATTCTCCAAGTCTTTTTGTGCATTGGTGTTTGCTTGTGTGGGTCCATTCGGAAACATTTTCTGTTTTCCCCTTTTCATTTTGTATTTATTTTTGGTAAATTCTGAATTCATACTTAGCCTATCTCATTATTCCATGAATATATCTCCTTATTGCTTGGTATTCATACTTGCTGTAAGGAAATAATTATTTTCACTTTCAGAACTACTACTCGTCAGTTTTTCTTTGTCATTTTATTTTGCGAAAAGCAAGGAAACAACACTCATATGCTATTGACATCCTCTATCAAGTTCTTAAATGTAATTTGCTTCCCCTTTCTAGTACAATATATCTATCAGCAACTTGCGTGGTCTTTTTGAAGGGGCAACTGACCATATTGAGTATATTTGACTAGTAAATTAAAATGTAAAAGGTGAATTTTGAATCACCCCTTTTTTGGTTTAAACTTAAATGTCTCAAAAAATCAGAACTCCTATTTTGTTTCCATACCTGAGTAATTGTTTTCATTTTGTCCTTCCTACGGAGAAACATTTTAGAATTGAATATAATTAAGAGACAACATTTGTACTTACCTGTCCTAGAGGAAAATCTTTCAAAAAAACCTTTGGAAGTGATTTCTGTGTTTTAGCTTTAGGTATGCATCAAAATTTTATGCTTTTTTAACCTTTTCCCCTATTTGCTTTTGCTTTTCTCACGTAATCATGATATTGATATGCAGGCTACCGGTTTGGTGAAACACTTGATGGCAGATACGAAGTTGTTGCTGCTCATGGTAAAGGTGTATTTTCTACTGTAGTTCGTGCAAAGAATCTTAAGGCTGGTAATGGTGAACCTGAGGAAGTGGCAATAAAAATTATACGTAGTAATGACACAATGTGAGTTACCATTTTCCTGCCCACTAGGCCTGGGTGCTAATGGTTATCATTTTCCTTATGCTCATCCATTGTCAGGTCTCATTGTCTCAACACTTACTATTGCCTCTTCCTATGTGACATAGGTACAAGGCTGGTTTGGATGAACTGGTCATATTAAAGAAACTAGTAGGTGCAGATCCAGATGACAAGCGCCATTGCGTTCGATTTCTTTCAAGTTTCAAGTACCGGAATCATCTTTGTTTAGTTTTTGAATCTCTTCATATGAATCTTCGTGAGGTTTTAAAGAAGTTTGGGCGCAATATTGGCCTTAAGCTAACTGCTGTGAGAGCATATGCGAAGCAACTTTTTATTGCACTGAAACATCTTAGAAATTGTGGTGTTCTTCATTGTGATATAAAGCCGGATAACATGTTGGTAGGTTTTTGGTACTCTTTCATGAGTGGCATGGTTTTTTAAGTATTATACCTCTAACCATATATTTCTTTATATTCTTCAGGTAAATGAGGCAAAAAATGTGCTGAAGCTTTGTGACTTTGGCAATGCCATGTTTGCTGGTAAAAATGAAGTTACGCCATACCTTGTAAGCCGCTTTTATCGTGCCCCCGAAATAAGTAAGTTCTTTGCATGAGCTATTATTATTAATTTGGGTAAAAGATATTCACCCTAACAATGTAATCATTTACAATGTCCTTAAAGTACATGTATTTAAAATTAACTCTATAATTCAGGATCAGTATGTAATGTTCATCCCCTCTCCAAATCAGTGTAGAAATCAACAATTATTGGGGTGGGGTTGGGGGATATTACCAATTAATTGTATTAATCTGTTAACTTTGACAAGATAAAGTTAAAGTTAATGAGATTGGCATTTTACTACAAAAAAAAAAAAAACTTTGACAAGATTGGCACACCCCTGCATTCCACCTACCCACAATTCTTTTTGATTTTGTCACTAATTTGGATGGTAGAGTGCTATTGCAAATCATTCTCGAATTAGGGTTTGCTTAAAAAATTGTAATTTAGGGGAGACATTACAAAGGACCCTGCCGATGCCGGTGGATAGCTGAACCTTATTTATTCCATAAATAATGGAATGGGCTGTTAATGGCTGTTATATGTTGCTAATAATTACTGTTTATTAAACTGTCTCTGAAACTGGTACTATGTTTTTGGCATGTTTTTTGTTGCAGTTCTTGGCTTGCCTTATGATCATCCGTTGGATATGTGGTCTGTGGGTTGCTGTTTGTACGAGCTTTATACAGGAAAGGTTCTTTTTCCAGGTCCTACAAACAATGACATGCTACGCCTTCACATGGAATTGAAGGGCCCTTTCCCAAAGAAGATGCTTCGGAAGGCAAGTATTTGATATGTTTATGACAGACGTAGCCCCAAGTTTTCTTCTTAGAAGTTTGAATCTTTTTCTTATGTGATTCATTAATATGACATCTTGTTTTGGTCTTCTTGCTTGGAGTTTTTGTTGGTGTAAGATATAATTGCAGAAGTTCTTATCTGCGTATATGTTCCAAATTTGTATCTTGACATATTACTTTTATGTTGCTGATATCTTCTTTGTTGGCTTTCTTCTTACAGGGGGCATTTACTGATCAGAATTTTGATCAGGACTTGAATTTTCACGCTACAGAAGAGGATCCTGTCACAAAAAAGGTATGCATTGCATTTCCGACATGTATTTATCTTTTTTTGGTAAGTAGGTATTTATGTACTTCTAATCAATCATAGTATCTTTGCTTGTCCAAATGAGAGCTCACTATTGCCTGTTTTGCTAACTGAGATTTTAATTCCACCATTTGCAGACTATAAAGCGGATGATTCTCAACATAAAGCCAAAAGATATCGGATCGATTATTACGGGCTCTCCTGGTGAGGATCCAAAGATGTTGGTCAATTTTAAAGATCTTCTAGAAAAAATTTTTGTGTTGGATCCAGACAAGAGGATGACAGTGTCACAAGCATTGACCCATTCATTCATCACGGGCAAGTGAATCATGTTGCTGATTTTATGACTCCAGAAAATGCTGTCCGCTAAATATTTGTACATTATGACATAATTCATTTTCACTTTCTAATTACTGGGCATTATCTGTCTTCTCTGTTATGGCCTGAGAGCGTTCAACACAGTTTTGGCGGGGTTGAAGTCAAAATGGGGTGATGTTTGGTCTGGAGTACTCTTTGCTGGCGGGTTCTTTCATGGATTGTACTGTTTCTATCGTAAGACAACTTGCCGAAGGCGTTTTTTTTTCCAATTGTAATCATCCTTGATTATGGCCATTGTGAAAAATCATTTATCTATTTTAGTTTTTCTATAATGATTTTAGTTGTACTTCAATCTTGACTGCTGCTGTTGAATCTATGGGAAAATTAATAAGATGTAGTTGTATCAATTCCCTATGACTTGGTAGAATGTATTTTTTCTTCCGTTGGAGTTGTGTATATCTTCTTTTAAAGTACATTTTACGTCTCTTGACTCGTGTATACTCCTCATTTTGGATATTAATTTTTAATTGTTTAAAGGCTTGCTGCTCCATTTCATGTCATTTTTTTTTCTTTTTGTGGTGCTTTATTTGTGTTCTGGGTTCTGGAGAGTCTAATTTAGTTTTTCATTCAGGATGTCTGCCACTGCTTTGAGGCAACCCTCCAGTGTTTAGATGCTTAAAAGGCACCCAGGAGAAGGTACCTTGGTTTGTTTATGGGTGATTATTGTGACAGCATTAAAAGTCAATATCTTGAATTCTGTTTCAATTTTTGTGTTCCTATTCACTTTAAAAATAGTTACTGGATTTAAATGGAAGTCCATAAATATATTATTTGATTGCTTTTATTTTATTTTTTATTTTTTATTTTTTTGTGTGATGGAGTGCGAGTGAGAGACATCTATTTGTGCTTGATATGGGTTAACATAACAAGAAAAAATTGCGTCTGAATTATAATATTTTGCTCATGCAGCTGTGCTACAGAACTTGTGTCATATATGAACCAGCAGTTTTCAGTAACTTGTCATATGTTAAATTGATTTAGTGTCATAATTGTCTCAGGAGGTTACTTTGTTTGTTCAACAACCCTTTTTTGAGCACTTCTAATGTTTTACAAAGAAAAAAAATTTATATTGGTTGCCTTCCCTTTATATATGCATATTTTGATGAAATTGTATTACATCTGATCCATGGTGTGGTCATTCTGGAGGCACTCGCACTGGAGGTTTACAGCTGCTACCATGATGAAAGACAATATATCGGTGAGTAATGCAGTTTGTAATTTCCTGCTGCTCTCCTTGTAGAATAGGTTAAAGGCAATCTATTTTGTATTTTGTTGAAAAGATTCAATATCTTGACATTACTTTTTTGTTTCAGGGTATGACCCCCATGCTTCTGCAATTCTGTAAGTATTTTGAAATTTCCATTTTCGTTTTTTTTTGGTTTGTGTTTGTATGTGTTTTCCTTCTAGATATTTGTTAAGCTCCTTAGTTTGCATTTTATGAGCAATTGATTTTTATATTTATAACCTGTGCATTGTAATGTTAAAGCATAAGGTTTGATGATTTACCCATTATGAGGCAGTGGATAAATGTTAAGGTACAAGGTGCAACCACTTTTGGTTCTTGACTTATATCTAAAAGGAGAGTGATAAAAAATTAAGAGGAAATTACATTTTACCCCCTCAATGTTTGAGGGGATTTTCAATTTAGCCACCAATGTTTCAAAATTCGCAATGCACCTCCCCAATGTTTGAAAAAAATTTCAATTTGAATCTTTCGTCAGATTTTGCTGTCTAATCTAACGGAATTTTTTTTTTACTGTTTATCTGTTGTTTTTTTATTTATTTTATTTTTTTAAACAAACGTATGAACAGTAAAAAAAAATTCCGTCAGATTAGACAGCAAAATCTTACGGAAGATTTGAATTGAAATTTTTTTCAAACATTGGGGGGGTGCATTGCGAATTTTGAAACATTGGTGGCTAAATTGAAAATCCCTTCAAACATTGAGGGGGTAAAATATAATTTTCCCAAAAATTAAGAAATAACTGGGATTCGTACAATTTTTTTCTGATACGTTTTGACTAGGACAATCATGTCCAGGACTTGTGAAAGTCTGATCATACCCCATTGCAACTAAGTTATAGGCTTCACTGTGAGGAAGACTAAAATGTGCTATAAGTCTTGCTTATTTGTTGGTTTATAGGATAGTGCTCTTCTGTACTTAATTTGGCTTCCTTTTTGAGAAACTTAATTTTTCTTTTATTGTATAATTGAAATAAAGGTTGGAATTTTGTTTGCTGGTTTTATACCTTGTCCCATAATTGAAATAAAGGTAGCAACTGAGATTATAAGGATCTCTGAGCCATTACTATTGTTCGTTTATAGGATAGTGCTCTCCTGTACTTAATTTGGCTTCCTTTTTGAGAAACTTAATTTTTCTTTTATTGTATAATTGAAATAAAGGTTGGAATGTTGTTTGCTGGTTTTAATACCTTGTCCCATAATTGAAATAGCTTAAAATAGCTCAACCAAAGTCTAGCCTAAGAACTGAGTCAAGTTTAAAAGAGCTCAAATCAAGTTGAAAATGTTGTTTGTTGTGTCATAACCATTTCGGTTGGAATGTTGTTTGCTGGTTTTATACCTTGTCCCATAATTGAAATAGCTTAAAATAGCTCAACCAAAGTCTAGCCTAAGAACTGAGTCAGTTTAAAAGAGCTCAAATCAAGTTGAAAATGTTGTTTGTTGTGTCATAACCATTTCCTAGAACTGAACTAGCTTAGTTGCATGGTTTGCTGCAAGTCTGTTCAATTTTTCCATGATTGTTTATATTGTTGCTCCTTTTTTGTTTTCTCTTTTCTTCTCATGTGTTCTCATTTTTATTGGGAGTTGAATTTGCTGAATGCTTGGTATGGTGTGGGGTTAGCTACCCTACTCATCTAGTGACAAATTCTCTTCTGTACGTGTTAATGGAATTGTATATATAGTAATTTTTTAAGGTGTGGTATCCTTGAGTAAAATGAGGTTGATCACCTTCCTGAACTTTCTACACTTTTTAACTCCTTGTCAGTGTCAGTTTGGACAATTGATGTCAGACAAATTTGGAAACCTGCTGACCCAACCTTTGTGGCCTGAAAACTTGTTATTTTTGGGGTTTTTTTGGTAGTGGAAGCTGGAAAGGCTGTAGGATTTGTAAATTGATTATTTTGGTTTGAAGGCAAAGTAGCATATCATGACAAGAAATGAGGTTCCAGAAAAATTCTGGTAGCTCTTTCTGACTAGGTCTCTCTTGTATTCTTTCTGTCTACTGGGTTGTGTCTTTGCGCTTTTTAATGATTCGGTTATTTATAAAAAAAAGGTCAAGGCAGGTTTAATGGGGTTTTATTGGAGAAAATGTTGGGAAATCTTTTGATGTACATGTTTTAAATAATGCGAGATATGATGTGTGGTTGGAGCTGAAAAGAGGTGAGAGATGAGTGAGTTTTAAGGGACTGTTCTGGGCCTTATGACACTGAATGGAGCCTTTGTGAGTATCGGAAGAGAAGAATAGTAGTGCAAGAGAGGACAAGGGCACTGCAGTCATGGACATGCAGACAGGACTCAACAGGGGCACATGTTTATAGCAAATCTTAGGAAGTATGAGACCAACATTGTTGGTGCATCGCAAAAATGAAACCAATATATAGAAATAAAAGTGAATAAGTTAAAAATATTTTAAAAATTACTCCCAATTTGAGGTTTTAAAATTTCTCTCGTTTTTCGAGAATAGTACTTTTTTTTTTTTTAAAGAAGTAATGAAGATATCATTAAAAGCGTAAGGCGTACCCTGATACATATGAAGTATACATAAGAAAATACCTAACTAGAAGGAAAAAAAAGAACAAGAAAATCATGATATTACTCAAGTAAAAACAAAAACCGCTATCCAAATATACAAAGTATAGAAAAATAACGTCTTAGTTTCCTTTAAAGTCCTTTTACGATTCTCAAAATTTCTGTCATTTTTTTTCCCCCATAGACATCACAAGAGGCATGAGACCACTATTTTTCACACAGCAACACTCTAAACACCATTGATACTCCACCAACACGCATATAAGGTGACTAGACTTCTAGGCATAACCCAAGACAGCCCAAAAAAATCCCATAAAGCACCGAAAATTTCACAATGGATAAGATGGTCCATGGACTCTCCATTCCTTTGACACATACTACACTTATCAACCACAATACATACTTGTTCTTTAGATTGTCCATGGTAAAAATCTTTTGTGCGGCTGCCGACCAAGCAAAAACAGTTGCCCTCAAAGAAACCCTAGTCTGCCAAACACGCTTACATGGGAAACAAAAGCCATCATTGCGAACCAAGACACTATAGAAGGACCCAACAATGAATAAACCTCTTTTCAAGGGGACTCGCCAAAGCTTGTCTTCACATTCTTGTCTCATTTTAGCTGAATGCAACACCCTCAAGAACGATGCAAAGACCTCCACTTCCCAGTTATGAGCCGCTCTAGCAAAGCTTACATTCCACTGAGTGGAGCCACCCGAAAGCTCCAAGTGAGCAGCAACAAAAGCATCCTTCGCATAAGCAATGCCAAATAAATTTGGCTTTTCTCTAAAAATGTGTAAAAGCTCACTAAAAGGGTCATTTAACAAGTTGCTTACTCTATTGTAAATTTAACTTTTGTCAACAAAACACTTCAAATATCAAGAGCTAAAAATTGAAAGCTATTTAGTTTTTTAAACTTATATATTCATTTCCCTTCTCTCTCTCTCATCTACCAAGAATAAAGAAAGAATATTTAGCTAAAGTAGAGAAAGATGTAGAGAGTTTGATGTTTGATTCATTTTAAAAGTATCTCTCCAAATTAGAAAGTCTGTTTTTCTATTCAAATTGAACTTTTATTTGAATAGTTCAGTAGGAATGCTCTAAGGGCTAAACCTTAAGAGATCAAAGAACAAACCTTGGACTAGCTTACCAAGTGATATTTGATTTGAACTCTTTGCCAAGCCCACCCCATAAGAAATCACGGTTAAGCTTCTCAATGTGGTTTGCCACACCAGCAAGGAGAGGGAAGAGGGACATGAAGTACGTAGGTAAATCGAAAAAATAAATAGGCTTGTCAAGATCATATCTGCAAGGTTACGAATGTGTTTGAAAATCATAAACATGACCAATGCACATTGTTGCTCTCTGTCCCTTTTTCTTTTCTTTTCTTTTTCTTCTTACATCTAGAAGTTGATGGTTTTTGTGTTCTAAATCTCGTCATTTTAGATCTACTAGTTCATGAAAAACATTTTAATGGCTAAGATTATGTACGAATTTTTGTGGAGGACCTCTCTTGCTTTGGATCGACACTGGGTAATAGCATCTGATCAGCATTGGAAATTGCAAAGATAACTGCTCATTAGACCAGAAGTTCATTATTATTATTATTTTTATTATTTGTGGGGGGTAAAGAGCAGAGAGCGGAAGATGAATGACCTCATGAAAATTAGGAAAAGAAAAACTCTTTTAACTGTTTTGGGGCATCTTCAAATGGTAACTGTCCCATAGTACACGTGTATACAGTTTTAGCTTATTGATTGCTGTTTTCATATTAAACATGGTGTTTTTCTGTGGGCCTCATTAACTTTCTTGTGTGTTTTGACCTGGTCAATATGCATGCCCAGTGAAAGTTTATTCTTGATTTGTTAATCAGCTTATCTACACTGAATCATGTTGTCATGACTAGCCAAGACTACATAGGTTCCTACCTAAGGAGATTGCTTTTGTCTTGAAAATTAGATGCCCTTGGCATTAGATATTTTATTCCCTTGAGAGGAGGAGATGGTTTTTTGACCTTGCTGTTGTGATTGCTTGGGAAAAAGATGAATTGCAAGTAACAAGAGGATTGAGTCTATGTTGGATTCTGGTGAGTAGTTCCCTATATGTAATCTTTGGGGTTTCCATTGAGTGAATCGTTGAAGTATTTGTTGTGCTAATTGTGCTGTGGTGCCTAACAAGGGTGAGTCTGCGTATGAATTGAGGAGGGTGCTTAAGTGCTCTTGCTGAGTTTCCTGAAGTTTTCAGTTTGGTTTTCATACCTTACTCGAGATAGTTTTAGATAAATTCTTCATAATATTTATTTCCAGTTTCAGCTAAGTTTAGCACATTGGTGTTGGATTCCAGTAATTTTTGAGTTGTGTTTGAATGATGCTAAACTGCTGGACAATGAATAAGCACATTTTTGACAGGGAAAAAAAATCCTGGGTGTCTCGGAAAGGGCACCTGATTTTGGCTGAAGTGCTTGTCTAGTACTGTTATTTTCTTATGGCCCCTGAAATACAGAAATAATATCTACACAAAAATAATCCATCTGACCTTAAGTTTTAAAAAATATTTATCAGTTGGAATGCCCCAAGGTTTGAATGATATTTATGCAAAATTACCTTGAATATACTGTATAAATTGGTTTTTAATTCATGGATTAACCCTTTTAGGAGAGTTTCATGTTAAGCCCTTCGAATTACTTAATATTAACTCAAGGTTATATTGGCTGAAGCACATATCTGTAACTTGATAAGTTTGTATGCAACGCGACACATTTTGTTTGATGCCCGTGATAAATGTTGATTCTTGTTTTTTTTGGGAAAAATGCTCAAAAGAATTCTCGGAAGCAACTATGGTCAATACTGAGGTGGATTTTCACTGGTGATTAATAGTGGCATTCTCTTGGTCCCTCTTAACTTCTAGAGTAGCTTCCCCCTTCTCGGCTTGCTTGGAATTCGTTGCTTTCCTGTCAATGAAGTTTCCTGTGTGGATAATATGGTCTGTGAGTTGGGTCTTGGAATATTATGGACTGGACATAGTTTTCCTTTCTGTAACCTAGGTTTAGCTTTTCCATCATCTAAAAAAATTAATCCAATTACTGCGTGTTAATTAGATTTTTTTAGCATGTTCTGTTATTATTATGATTATTTTTTTCAATGAAACTAGTTTTAGCCCTTGGTAAAATCCTATAATCAAAGATTGACCAAGATTTGTGTGATACTGTTTTGGACTCGAAATGTGTCACAACTTGATAAATAGCCTATTGTTTAGTTGACTCGGATTTATGATAGACTTCTCAATATTGTGCCTCCAAATAAAGCTTAGATGTCTTTGCTATTTTCTGCTCTCATCTGCATTTTGCTTTGGTTGTCGTTGGTGTGTGTGTGTGTATGAGAGAGAGAGAGAGAGAGATTGTCCTGCGGATGTTAGATTGTTGATGTCTGTTCCAGCTGGCAATTCAAACAAGTATATGATTCAGCAATGGCATCACTATTTCCAGCTTCCTCTTCTTGCTGCAATGTGGAGACTAATTGTGATTGGTGACCTTTGCTTTTATGCGTTCTTCTGTTGATTATTCACTACTAATTTGTCGGAATCCACTCTATCTGCCCTTGTAAGCTTTCTTGAGCCAATAAAACACTAATTATATGCATGTTTGATGTAATCTATGTTCAGTGTGGAATTACAAAAGAAGATTTTAGTGATGCTGGTAGTTCTTTTAAAGAGCAGTGTTTAATTTCTTTTACTTGTACTCACAATTGGTTGGAATCAGGTATGGTTTTGACGATTCCAGTACCATGGTACTATTGCCCCTCTTCTGTGTTTATGCTCAATTTAAATTTTCTTGGAAGTGTCAATGTGCGTATACCCTTTGATATTAGTAGGAGGGTAAGGTCTGGTCAGTGGTCACAGCTGTTCATAACTTGTAAGGAATCTGTAATATTGGTAATATTTCCCTAAAATGGAGTAGAAAGGAGCTTTTACTACCTGTAGAAATGGAAATGGAGATGTACTTTGATTTCCTAATTGCAAAATGTTCCAGAGCAACTCTGCGGGTTGATCTGGCCAAAAGGAGACTCTCAGGAATCGCTCTTTTGTTCTGCACTTTGTTGCGACTGAACCTAATAAGTTCACTGGTCACCGAGGAAAAGATTTGAAAAAGAGAGCCATTTTCCTTGGGTAAGTGGAGAGACTTTGCGGGGTTTCCCTCGATCTTGATCTAGTAGGTTGGATTGGAGATGCCAAGAGAAGTGATGTTAAGAGTTTAAAAGGATTCCCTCCAATTCACACTGGCGAGAATGCAATTGATGAAAATATGAGGGGCAGAGGGTACGGGGATGGGGAGGAGAAAAGATGAGAGATGCATGCCTTTGTGGGAAGTAGAGTCCACGCCACCTTCCACAATAAAAGCTTTAGTCTTTCATTTAATTTGAGCTTCCAAAGAGGCTTCCAAGAGAAGTTAGGAGGTTTGGGGTATCTGAGATAAAGCTTGATGGAGGTATGCTAATTTAGTACAGAAAGCTCTGGAGGGGGAAGGGGCCCTGACCTGTTTATCAGGGCTTTTGTTGATGGGGATTCTAACGTTCATAATTTTGTAAGAGCTGAATTCTTCAAACAAAGAGATTACCAGATAAGGATTCTAGGATTTGGTGGAGGGGTGGATATGATCAGAGATGGTAAGTTTAGGGTAAAAGAGGTGATATACTACTAAAGAGATGGCATGATGAAGACTCTATGATGGGTCTAACCTTTAAGATGCCTTTCTAAGGGTTGCCTCCTGGGAAGCTGGGATTGTAGCATATAATAAATCACCATTGCTCAAGTACCTAGTTTTCTAAAGAGAAACCCAATGGTTGTCATGTTTCCCAACACAATTTGGAGACAATTGCCTTATTGTCTTCTTTCGTAGGTCTGAAACCAAGCCCCCCTTCAAAAGCAGTGAGACAATAGAGGTTTAAGACTTTAGGGAAAGGTTATGAGTTTTACCCATGGGGAAGTTCCACCAGAAATTCTTGAAGAGTTGATCCAACTTTTTTCAAGTGCAAGTGGGTAGCAAGAAACTCCTCATAGGATAAGAAGGAATGGACGAGGCTTCAGACTTGATTAGATCAGATCTCCTGCGTGGGGAAGGTTTTTAGCCCTCCAGTCCGAGATCTTGGTTTGAACCTTCCCATTGACATCCTCAAAATCAATTTTCTTTAATTTGTCAAATAGGAAAGGAAGACCAAGATAGAGGTTCTATTAAAAGGCAGAATATTCAGGACTAAAGATATGGAAGATTTTTGGGTGTTGATGGCTCGACTTGACCAAGAGCAATAGGAATTCAAGCATGCCTTCAAAGAGGAAGCTTCCATTTGGTTTTGACATGGCAAATATGATGAGATTACCTGCAATAAAAAGAGATGTGTGATTGGAGGATAACTTCTAACTATCCTTAGCTTTCCCCGTGGTTCTTCCTAAAGTGGGAATCTAGGCAAGGCTTCAGGGCAAAGGTTTAATGGGAAGGGGTCTAGAGAATCTCCTTCTCTCAAACCTCGAGAGGACAGAAAGAGGCCAAATAGGTTGCCATTAATCAGGGAACTAAGCGGTTGTGATGCATTTCTTAATCCAACTTGTCCAAATAGAGCAGCAACCGAGATGAAGGATAACAAAAGGTTTCATTTCATTTTATCAAATGCTTTTTTCCATATTAATCTTGCTAGGGGTGGGTAGATTGCTCGCATACCGCCTTTTGACTTCAGCTGAACTGTCACCGACAACTAGTGGTCGGTAGGCGGTGTACTTTTTTTAATTTTGACGTCTCTTTGGTTCAGTAAGCGGTATAATTATTATTTATTTTTTTATTTTATTTTATTTTGTTAATCAAAGCGTACGTCTATTTTTTAAAATTCAAATTTAAAGGAAAAAAAAACATGTCCAATAAACAATTGAACACTTGTTTAACCCAAACAAAAATTCATTTTGGCCCCCAAAATAACTTAGTTCGACCCATAAAAATAGGTTAGGCCCAATATATAAAACCCATGATTAACCAACTTAGTCGATAGACATTTAATTGACTTAATAAAAATAGTAAAAGATTATTACTGTTAGTATAAAGTTGGTTAATTTACCAACTTAGACGGTTTGATAGGCAAAAGTATTTCTACTGTCACCAATTTAACCAATATTCACTCCTAAATTTTGATAGCCTTAAAGTCACCTCTGCCACATTTGTAGAGTCTTCCACACTTGTTTTTGATTGTAGAGTAATGCTATATGTCTTTCTCATATTATCAAAAAATTGATGTGGCTTTACAATTACAATTGAATCTTCAAACAATTAGCTAAAATTTTGGAGATAATTTTGAAGCTGAAGTTGCGTAGGCTTATAGGTTATAAATGGTTGACAATGTTGGATCCCACCTGTTTAGGGACATGGGCAATGAAAGTATGATTTTACTCCTTTAAGGAGATTGCCATTCTTGAAGAAGGCCTAGGGACAATGATCCAATATGGGCGGTGGATCACTCAAAGGATTTTACCTATTGAGTAGCACACCTACTTAGATATTCTCAAAATTGGAACATAGAAATGTTCGAATAACCAAGAAATAGCTATACCAATAATCTGTTTTCCATTTCCAAAAATACATAGACATGAATCAATAATCTAAATGCGTGCATCTCGGAAGTTACTTTCTTCAGGTGATCACTTAAAATCTCAACACACTTTGTTGGCACCATATGTATTTTAGGCGAGGTAAATAAGGTTGGATGAAATTCTTTCAATCTATCTATAAAAATTACATTTGTTTTTAGGGCTTTGATTCTCATATATATTTTTAAAAATGTACGTGAGAGACATGCTTTATTTTATAGACTTGGTAGGTGGAATGATGGAAAATTTTATCCAATAAATAATTGGTGGGGAAACTTGTATTTTGTGTAGATCATTCTTGAGCGTTTGCGGAACACCAACAGTGAGAGAAAATAGAAAAAAGCAGTGAAAACTGCGCTTGATAAAGTCCTGTCAGTATCTTTTGTCCATTCCTCCCTACTGCAAGCTTTCTTTTTGGTTTGGTGAGAATGGTAGCTAAACTTAAGATTTACATATTGGCCCCTTTTGAGGAGAGAATCAGTTCCATGGTCTAAATTAAATAAATTTTACACGGAAAATATAGTCTTAATATTTAAAATTTTGACATGATGAAACTTGTTAATATTACGAAAAAAGATGATAATATTGTTAATACGTCTTACACAGTGTTACAAGAAAAAAAAGTTTTTGTTTCATTGGTCTTACCAATATACGTTACTGATAATGAACCGGCACCTTCCACTCAAATGTAATTTATGGGTAATGTAGATGGTCGGTACTCACTATTTGGCTTCGGCGTGGTTTTTCTTGGTTTCGTGAATCACCAAACAAACCTTCCTTTCACAAGTAACAACCAGTATTAGTGAAGGTGGATATGTATTGGCAATTTAATGGTTGGGATCGTGTTCAGACTTCTGGGAGTCGGGTCTGAATGGATGGATTATCCCACAGTACTCCCCACTTGCAACTGAAAGTGAGGTGAGTTGAAATTGGATATGCAAGTTGCAATTAATAAATCTATTAATTTGTGTTTACATTTAATTATCAGAAGCTGGCGAGAAGCTTCTTCCCATCTAAGGGTTCAAATGGGAAGAAATTTTAAGCAAGCTACAATCGGTGGAATTTTTTTAATTAGGGGTGGGGTTTCTGTGGTTCGACTCAAAGAATAAGTCTTGGTTTTTTTTAAGACTTTCGTGTAATATTGAATAAAGAAGCTATTAAGAAACTTCCCATGTAAGTAAGGCTTCAGGTTGAAAGAAAAATTATATTACAAGTGAACAGTGTAAGTTAGACAGTTTTGTTCAGAGCATTTTCCGGGATGCTAAAATAGGACGAAAATAAGCTGCATCTGGTTCACTAATCAAATGTGATTTTATTTTTTTAAAAAAATATTAACAAAATTCTAACATTCTCTCTCCTCTCAGAGATAGAATAAAGAATTTCTTCAAAAATACTATTTAAATGGAAAAGTGATTTTTTTTTAAAAAAAGATAAATATAATAATAAAAGTTGATAGCTAAGATAGAGAGCTGGATATAGGTGATTTGAAAAAATAAGTAGCTAGAATAGATAAATGTGATTTTCTAGCTAAAATGCTCTTAGAGAAAATGAGAGAATATTTGAAGGTACCGCCTCACGGTTCTTGCCTATTTTATTTTCTTATGAGTAATGATACAAGTTACCCTTCATATCTACCTTGTGTCAACCAAAAGTGACGTGACTTTTAAAATCACCATTAAATCAAAAGTCAATAATCATCAATACTAAATTCAATGGTGATTTTAAAAGTCACATCACTTTTGGTTAACACAAGGTAAACATGGAGAGTGACATATAATTACTCTATTAAGAATATCGAACTTTCATTTCCATTCCTTACCAAGTCCTCCATTTAATAATTGCGGTGTAAATTATGGAACTATGTTTCATGGCTTGAATTTGGAGAGGGGTTTCTATTTAAAAAAAAAAAAAAAGGAAAAATGGGATTACAAGGAGAGATCATGTTTTCAAAAAAATTATTGAAAGAGGCTCACTTTGCAACTGATGTGCTCGGTGATTAGCACTCATGAAAATTTTAATGACAATCCATATTTGGAAAAGGTGTATGATATAAACCTTGAATAAAATTCACCATTGAAAACCAATTTGCAAGGAAAAGATATTCAAGAACTTATAATTATATACAGCTGGTTAAGATTTGATTTAACCCACGTGAGACACTAATATCGTAATAGTAAAACTACTAGTAAATATCTTCAATAATAGGAGCAAAAGTCCAATCATAAAAAGAGTCAGCTTTGTTGATGGTTAAAGTAATGGGGAGAAAGTACCAATCAGTTTTTTTTTTTAATTGAAGTACCAATCAGTTTAATTCAACACAAAAATGGAGCTTTGTTGCGTCTTGCATGCCATTTATAGTTGGAATGGGATCCTCTCTATTTTGAGGTTATTTTATATTTCAGATAAGTTTTGACAGATTTAATAATATATATTATTATATTATTAAATATTTTAAATGAAGAAAAAAAAAAAAGACTTTTTAGAGGGTAAAAAATTAATTTTAGAGAGTGTATCGCATAAAAAAAGTAATTCAGAGAAATGTAGCCTCCAAGGAATATGCTAGCTCGGTCAATATTTTATTTGGTTAGATCTAACAGCGTATATATACAATATCATGTAATAAAAATGTTGTAAATTTTATTTGGTTAGATTTAACGGCATATACGATATCACGAAATAAAAATGTAGTAAATTTTTTAGTAAGTAAATCGAGCTGGCCGTGCTTAAAATAAGCTCGGTATTACTGACTTTCCTATTTATAACCATCACGGCCAACGCAATCATAGTTGTGAATAGAAAAGAATAGATAGTTTTATTTTTTTCCTACACGGCGTCGATCGAAATTGGAGACAATAAAATAATATTTTCCATTTTTTACCCTACGTACGTGAATTGATGGATCCAATCATCCAAATGATAACGTGCTAAGCGCGTTTGTCCCTCGATTCAAATGGAAGCAGCCCCTATTCTTCCTCGAAATTTACTTACCAACCGCGTTTTGAGACCTGCGTTCCCTTTAGATCCTCCTAGAGAAAGACTTCGCTCTTAAGGCAAAGCTCATGCATCCGTATAGTCAGAAATAAAGGCCCTCTCTCTCTCTCTCTCGCGCTCTCTCTCTCTCTCGTCATCACATAAAGGAGCAAACGAGCCAGGTCTCGTTTGTCTTCTTCGTGTGCTTTCAAAGCTCAATATTCTAGTTTGATTTAGCAGGCAGGCATGGGAAAGAAGCTTGATGCTCTGCTCGGTAGAACCTTCAAGGCCTCCAAGTTTAAGCCTGTTCTCACTCTCGCTTTCTCTCGCCTCGCCGTCTTCAAAAACCAGCGCCAAGTCCGGTGCTCCCAAGACCGGTCCGACGTCGTTCAGCTCCTTCAGCTGGGTAACCATGATCGTGCTCTTCTTCGTGTAAGCTTGAATATTGACTATATATAACTTATATCTTTGTTTATATATATATAGTTATTCTTTGGGTGGTAATGGTATATAAAGTTCCGATTGCCTTTTTACAGGTTGAGCATGTGATCAGGGAGCAGAGTATGTTTGATGTGTATGTTATGATCGAGGGCTATTGCAATCTTGTGATTGAAAGGCTCAACCTCATTGAACAAGAAAGGTACTATATGTCGAAACTCGAAAATTACATTTCTTTTAGGATGAAGTTTGTTTTCAAACCGGGTTATTCTCGCATGTACTTTTGGGACATCTTTTTTTTTTTTTTTTGGCATTTTTATTTTCTGTTTAGTGATGGAGTGATTGGTCACTTAATGAAAAAAAGTTTTTCTATGGTCATGCTTCTTTTTTGTATAGAGAGTGCCCCGAGGAACTGAAGGAGGCAATCTCAGGCTTGATCTATGCGGCTTCCAGAGTCGGGGATTTCCCAGAGCTTCAAGAGATTCGTTCTACTCTTACAACCCGTTATGGTAAAGAGTTTGCTGCTCGTGCTATTGATTTACGCAACAACTGTGGAGTAAATCATAAGGTATATCTTTTATATGGTGTTTTTTGTTTTTTGTTGAATTTTTTTTTTTTTTTTTTTGATGATATGACATAAAAGATGAAAATAATTTTGACTATTTTGTAAGTGTTTTGCGTTTGAAGTTGTTTGGAAATGCTACTGCTTTTTTTACTAAAAAACATTGTCAAACAAGGGCCATAAAATGTAAAAGAGAGAGCCGAAGCGGAAAGAGAAATAGAAAACACAAGAATATGGTTACTTCTTTACTATATTGAATTGTATTACCATGTATGGTATTTATAGATAAGGTGCGGTGAAAACATATATGTAAAAATGGGCATTCTTTAGAATAAGATATTCATTCCATAATATCCCTAAAGATGTTCAAACTCAAGAGAGAACCAAAATGCTTTTTCTTTTTTCTTTTTTTCCTTTTTTTTTTTGGGGGGGGTGGGGGTGTTTATGGTAAAACCATAGATAGGTGATGAAGAAATTACTAAAGTTTTGGTCTATATAGGAGTTCGTATGGGCAAATATGCTTTCGTGCCTACATCAACATAATAGAGAAAATCTATGAGTAGTTCTAAAAGTTTTCCCTGATAATCTAGCTAGATAATTTTTATCAGTACTTTATAACATGTAGTGACATATTGTATTTGTGTTGGGTTCCTGTAGATGATAACAAAACTATCAACCAGGCAACCAAGCTTGGAGAGCAGAATGAAAGTGCTCAAAGAAATAGCATCCGAGAACAACATCGTTCTGCAACTTGAGGAAGCCGGTTCTATTTCGACTGAGGTATGCAGTTTAAAGAGAAAGAGGAATTACAATATAAACAGTACCATTTATAATTTGATTAAAATGTGACAACTGCTCATATGGCGTGTGGCTTGCTTTTTGATATCAACGATATGTATGCAGGAAAATTTGGATGTGAACAAGAAGGAAAACCAGCCTGAGCCGAGCCCATCTGCCAATTCAAGCAGCAATAATTTGCGAATTTTGCATGAAGAGATCGGAAAAGATGATGGGTTCTCTGATTCAATGAAGGTTAGAAGAAAATACAGGGATGTAGCTGACGCAGCTCAAGCAGCATTTGAGTCGGCTGCTTATGCAGCAGAAGCTGCAAGAGCTGCAGTGGAACTCTCTCGATCTGAACCGCATGATCCTGATGATCAGGGTAATCCCAGTACTGGACAAGGCAAAGTATTGAACAGGCATCGAATCACGAAGACTGAATCTGAATCAGTAAACGAAGAAATGCACAATGAAAATCGAGCTGCAGAAATGAAACAGAAAAATATTGCAGAATTGAAGAGGTCAGTCTCTACTTCAAGCTCGGATTCAGCATATGACATTTCGAAGGTGACCGCAATATCCTCAGATGATTTGATAGGTCAAGGTGATCCTTTTGACAAGGAATTGCATTTTGATGAGAGTGATTATGAGATTGAGAATGAACAAAGCAGCACACCGTCTCACAAGCAAATTCCTTCACGGTTTCAAGCTGGCCTGAAGGTGGAATCCGACCTTGGAAACCCAGTAGGACATGCTGCGGAAGGATCTGGGGCGCATAGTGCACATCGTATAAACATAAAGAAAAGACCAATATCTGTCAGGACTAGACAAGTTCGCGGATACTGAGAAGGCACTTCACTATAATTTGATATCTATTTATTCTGTAAGTTTGAGAGTTGTGGTAATATCATCAAGTGAGTCTATGTTAGCTTTCTTTTTCTTCCATAAGTTTTTCGTAAATGTGTGTTATCATTTGGACTGCAAGTGCTTTATAATTTTTTGTTTTTTAGTGAGTTGAAAATTACTATTGTAAATAGTAACAATCCTAAGTTTATTTTTCCTTATATAACATTTAGTCTATACGCTGTATTTTATCTTTATCTTAGATTAGATAAAACCCAACGTTTTGAAATGATATTTACTTTAATGTTCATCAAGACATACTCTTTAATTAGCAAAGCAGACATCTTAGGTATCTCATGAGGCAAAAAAACAATCAATTGTCTTATGAGTAATGCTACACACATTCCTACTTTACCACACCCATTTTCACACTTCCTTAGGTGGCTTTCAAAACTAATATTGGATTAAAATCCAATCTTATGTGTACAAAAGGCAGCAAAAATCATTGACAGCACTGGTACTGCAACGTACATGCTTGTTACAAGATCCAAAACAGTAAGGTATCGTAGTAATTCATTTACAAGCCTCCTTACAGTCTTAGAAGAAACCACAGATTTTACCAAGATACATTCTCGTGCAAATGGCTCTACTGGAAGTGCCTTCTTGAGTGTCAATGCACAGCCTAAAATCCACTTCAGATTAGACCAATAGTTCATCCATTTACACAAGAACAGCTTCATCAACTGAAACTTATGTAATAGTCAAGAAACATGACAGGCATGTGCTCAAAGCCTAGCTAGATTCAATGTTTATAAGTGACTTCATGGGCATCGGTGCACATCATTCTAATTATGTACGAGCTAAGGTACATTACAAATCATGTTAAGTCTCTGTTCTAGAAAGTTAAAGCTCATTAGTCATCACAGGGTACAACAGAGGAATCGCTCATAATTGATCATTTTTCTTCATTGAAGTACACGGGGCCTTATGCTTAAAATTGTGGTAATATCTGAACTGTCATATTATGCATCATTGTAAAACAATAGTTTAGCAAACAACGCCTATGACAAATCTAGATCTTAAAAGCATGCAGAATTTAAATGTACTTTCCTTTTCCAACAGATTTACCTCTAGGAAAACACCATCTTATACCCTTAAATCCTTGACTGAGGATGAAACACTTCATAAAATCACTGCCCTCTAGGACGCTTCTTACCATGTTGCACCAGGTCGCCATACGACTGCAAACTTATGCCAACATCTTCATCATATTCAATCCCAAGTTCCTCCTGCAAAAATTTATGCAACTATCAGCAACTTCAGCAATCCTAAATGTGGATGCTTACTAGAATTAAACAACATATATAACCTTAAACTCCTTGAGATCCTTGGTTGAGTTCTCGGTTATAGCATCCCATAGATCTTTGAACATCCTTTTACGCCTTTTCCAATGACTTAGTTTCTCTGAGTACATGCCCTCAACTGCCTTACGGTCTTCAGGCCTCACTAGTGTAACTCCTCCACGCAATTTATCTACTTTGTCCTCCATCTCCTTTACCTGATACGCAACGAAAAGCTCCTAAGTATGTCCCATACTTCTTTGAAGATATATCTTACCCACTTCAATATGAAAAAGGCTTCAAAATATCCATGTAACTTACCTCGCTTCTCAGTTTGGCTTCTCTTTCGCGTATCTGCTCCAGTGTCAAATTTGATTGCAAAGTTCTAATCTCTGCAACAACGGCGTATTTAAATTGTCACCTTACATGACATGACAGACCTTGTCCTCTAATATCTTTGTTTACACATTAAAGTTCATGAAAGTTAAAATTAAAAAAAAAAACAAAATCTTAATCCATAGCTAACATGTTCAAATAACCAAGACTAACATACACCCAGATCACTTCTTACGAAACAAATTAAAAGGGTGTGCAGGAGGTACCTCCCTCGACCTCACTGATTGCTTTCCTTTGCTCTTGAAGTTGTTGCTGAAGCTTGCCATTTTCTTCCTTCATCCGATTAAGCTCTTCGCTGTTTGGAATGTCAAATCGGTCTTGCCGGGCCAGGTATATCTTCTGCTTACCATACTCCTTGAACGAAATCTGCCCGCTATCAGCCAGAGCATCCAGCACCTTCTGAATTGCTGCCTTCTTGATATTAAACTTTTGCAACGAATCCGCCACATTTTGAGAATTTAATGGTTTGTTTTGCTGGACAAGTAAAAAAAAAAAAAAACAGAACCTAAGATACAAAATGAAAGCGTGAATGAATGAATACCTGATGTCTATGCTACTCTACTCACAATGATAAATAACATGTTAAATGAAAGCGTGAATATCATGTTAAATAACTGATTATTCCAAAAGCTTCAAGCCCATAAAAAAATTGATAAATTTAATCATTTAATTAATATTTTGATGTATATATTAGATTTGATTTTCATATGTATACTGAGATTTGATTTTCCTATATCTATAGGAAAGCAAATCTAATAAATAGATTGCAAGGAAATTACTGTTATGCTGAGCAGATTTGGCATTTGATTAGTATGAGTAAGCTAAGCGGAATTACAGATTCGACTTCCTCAGCCGCGAAAGAATGGAAAACCTATGTGAGCGTTATACCTCGTTTGGCTACAGCGAAAAATCGTAGAAAGAGAAAAAAGAAATTCGGAAAGTTAGAGGTTCAATCGTTTCTTTTCCCAAAGTAAAATTATTGGGATTATCCAAACTTTGGCACGTAAAGTTAGACGTTTAATCAGAGAAGAGGGAAAACAAGTAATGAGGCCTAAGAGCAGACGATTTGATAGAGGGCTGAAGAAAATGCTTACCTCGTTCACGAAGTTGAGAACGATAGCTGCAAAATAAGTTAAAAAGATATTTGAGAAAATCATCAAGGTTTAGTAAAAGAACTTGAAAATTCAAAGAGAGATAGAGAGGTTGCGGTACCTTCGCTACTATCGGATCTGGGAGCCATTTGATGGGAAAGTGAAAGAAAATAGGCGGGAAAATTTCTGAAACGTTTGTTTTTTTGGCTTCTCCAAAGAAGTAGAAAAAGAGGTCTGTTTGGCGAGGACAAAGCTTGCCTGGGAAGGAGTATTACTGCGCCGAACGACACCGTTTTCTGGTTTAAAACGTTTTGTTTTAGGACAAAGTTTTTCGCGAAATTGAGCTTAATGAAACTCTTTTCACCGGGTCTATTAAATTGAGAATTGTCTGATTTTTATACGTATCCTTAATTCCAACCTACATTGTTTCAGATGCTATAAAGATAAATATCATATTCATTGACTGAATTAGAAAACATCCTAAGGTGTGTGTGTGTGTTTTTTTTTTGTTATATAAATAAGTTGAGTTTATCTTCAAACGGATGGCTGTAAAATCCTTGTTTTACAGCCCCCATTTATATTATAACAACTCAGCTAAAAGACAAATTTCACCAAAATATTATAGACATGAATACATTGAAATCAGCCACTCCTCTACCCTTAAACACTGGAGCCACTACCTCCGCCAACGCCAACCCCGATCCCACCGGAGCCACCTCGGAGCCACTGCGCGGGCCAAAACTGGCCGCAGCGAGATGTGGCCGGAACGGCCGCGACCGCTGCGGCCAGATCTGGCCGCGCGCAGTGCCAGAACTGGCCGCAGCGGGCTGTGGCCGGAACGGGCCGCGCCACATCCCGCTGCGGCCAGAACTGGCCGCCGCGGGATGTGGCCGGAACTGGCCGCAGCGGGCTGTGGCCGGAACGGGCGCGCCCGCTGCGGCCAGATCTGGCCGGCGCCGCAGCCAGAACTGGCCGCAGTGGGCGTGGCCGGAACAGGCTGCGCCCGCTGCGGCCAGATCTGGCCACTGCGCGCGGCCAGAATTGGCGCAGTGGGCTGTGGCCAGAACTGACTGCGCCGGCTGCGGCCAGAACTGGCCACTGCGTGCGGCCAGAACTGCGCTCGGCGCCAGTTCTTGACGGCGCGCTTATGAAGGTGGAGTGATGCGGCGGTTCAACTCTCCATAGCTGACGGCGTCCAAGTCTCCATAGCTGACGCGTGGATCGCTGGGACCAGTGGTTATGGGTTCGGGTCCAGTTATGTCGGAATCAGTGGCGGTGGATTATGGGGCTCTGTTGGCCGTGGGTCTCAACCACGAGGGTATGAGCAGAGAAATCGCGGTGATGCCTGACGGCTGAGTACGGCGGAGAAATCGCCGTGCTTGTGGGCCAGAGAAGGTGGAGAAAATGGCGGCCTGGTCTGGCGTGCCAGTGGCTGAATCTGGGCGGAGGTAGGTGGATGGGTGTGGTTTAAGGGGCAGAGCAGTGGGGATGACAGAATGATTGAGTGTATTCTGGTTTAGAGTACTTGGTGAGATCTTGTATTTTTAAATGAAGTGTCACAATGTGATAGGAGTGTAATATCCTTGTTTTACAGAATCATCCGATGGAAGGGTCTTCAAATAAGTTTCATACTTTACTCATAATATGATAATAAAAAATAGTTTGTTGCTCTAATATAATGTCACAAATACAAGTAGGAATCTTTTTTATCCAAACTTTATTTATGACTTGTTTGACTATTATTTTGGCTAACTCATGTGTAGCAGAATAAGTTGTTCCTTTAACATGACTAACTTGTCAACTTTGCAACATATTCAATGTATTTTTTACTAGCTGTTCATATCTATTCTATTTTGGTTTTGAAGCTTTCACAACATTACTAAACTCTATTGCATGCAATGTAGCCAATGTTTCCTCTACAACAAGCTCTAATACATAAAGGTGGTTGTGCTTTTAGTTGTAATTACACAATCCTTATAATGCTGCACAATGATGCTAATGCCTATACATCTATTTAGCGAACCATTTGCCAAATCCCAATTCACCTTTGATTCTTGGTGAGGGATTTTTTTCACTTATGTTATTCCTCCTCAATATTATTTGTCACTTTCTCTCAATCGTTAGCTTATGCTTCTCTCTAGAGACGGAGCTGGGGTGGCCCGTAGAGGCCAAGGCCCCCCCCCAACACCTATGAAAAAAAATTTTACAAGTGTAATTTAATTTTCAACCCATTTAGTTATACCCATTCAAATTTTTTGGCTCCTACCCATTTTTTTATTTTAATTTGGCCCCTACCCATTTATCCTTCTGGCTCCGTCCTTGCTTCCCTCTATGCTTCAAGGGAATCTATAACCCCTGGAATAACTTGGTTAGGATGAATAAACTTGTCACCATGTAAGATTATATTTCTCCTAAACCAACATTTTCTTGCTACTGCCGTATTTAGCTCATATTCATCATTATTACATCTGTCCAACATCTTCTTCATGACATTTATAAATGTAAGTCCACCTCCACTACTTTTTTGGTCAGTTTCTCACACGCTCCCTAAATATCCCTAACTAGGACAACTACATAAAATATGCTAAACGCATTCCCCTTCCAAATCACACATAGGACATAATGAATCATTCACAATACCTTTTTTTTTTTTAGCACATTCTCTTTAATGAGAAGAGGATTATTGCACGTTTTTCATAAGAATATCTTTAATTCATTTGGCACCTTCATATTCCATATTACTTTTCAGTTTTCACAATTTGCCATGTCCTGTACGCTTGGAGCCTTCCCGTTGCTGCATGTCTATTATTTATTTCTCCATGTGATAAAAATGCAACTTTGCCTTTGTATTAAAAATTGTAAATAAATAATAATAATAATAATAATAATAATAATAAAGAGTGCGAAGATGCAAAGTGGGTGGCTGTCACCGAGCAATGGCCCATAGCGGGATTTTACCTAGCCATGGATGTGGGCGTGATCTGTTTGCTCCGATCAGGTGAGTGGCCAACCGAATTTAAAATTTTTGGAAACCTGATAATAGAAATCATCATCAGAGGGATCTCCCTCCAAAACGGTCACCGTTTTAACGAATATGCTCCTCATAGAAATCCAACCTCCAAATTACAAGTTCACCCCGGCATCAACCTAGAAATTTCGAAAAGAGAACTCTCGTCTTCAAATCTTGAACTGGGCGTTCGTAGTTGAACCACGCAATTGTTTTCTCCCACTCTCAGTAACGATGACGACAGTAACGACGACGTCCCAAGCTTTGCTCTGCAACAACTACTCCTCCTTTGGCTCAAAACCTTTACTTTCACTCTCTCATTCCCAATTTCCCAAACCAAGACATTCGCTAGCGTCCTTGAACGCTAAGACGTGGCCTGCTTCAACTCCACTACCATTCATCTCCAATAATTTAAGGACCCCAGCGTGCCACTCGACTCGCCGCAAGCCTAATATCGCCGCCACGCCATCCGCCGAAGAGGGCGACGACAATTCACGGCGTGTGCTGCAAATAATTCTGTGGGTCGCCGAGGGAGTTTACATTTTGTGGCTCTTCTTGCTTCCTTATGCCCCAGTAAGCTCTTTCCCTTTAAAATTTCTCTGAACCCAATTGCTTGTCAAGCATATGTTGTCAGATTTTGAAATCATTTGTGAGTTTTGAAATGATACTTCCCAATGCGTTTGGATTATTGTAGTACAATGAGATGCATAAATTAGAAAGCAGTGTACAAGGCTCAAAACAAAGCATAATCCTATGTAATTATCAATGAGACCCTTAGAAATGGCAAGGAAAGTGGGGTAAACTAAGTCGAACACCCAAGGCTTGATACGAACTTGTGTTTTTAAAGCAACCCTTTATTCTATCATAGATGCTAAAACGAAATTTAACATATGTTTCTATGGCATTGGACTCTGAAGCTTGATATTTGCAGCACATCAGGTGATTCAGGTCTGTGCAGCCCATGGTAATCCAAAGCTTTTCCCTTCATCCCCTTTTGTCCAAAACCACCCATCATTGTAGCTTCCAGGGCTGTTGTTGAATTGACAAAAGTTCAGGATCCTATTCCAAACATTAGAAAGAAGCTGAGCAATGGAAAAATGCTTCAGAGTAGCTCCGAAATACCAAATAAAGTGAAACTGAACATCCTGTGGCAGGTTCCATCATATGAATCTTCTGATGTAGCATGGCTGTAATAATGCTTTTGATTAGGTATAAAATGCCCAAGGAACTTTTCTGTCAAATTGTTTTGGTTCTTTTTTCCTTCTCTTCTTTTGTTTTTGGGAAAATCTAGTCAACAAATAAAAAAAAATCTAGTCAAACATAACTTTTCATTCTCTGCTATGTTATAACACCAAGATAGATAGGTCAAACTTTCAATTTGACTCTAAGTCTCAAGTTTTGCTTGTATCATGACAGGGAGATCCTGTGTGGGCCATTAGTTCAGACACAATACACTCTCTTGTGGGCCTTTCTCTCAATTTTTTCTTTATCTTACCTCTTATGAACTCTGGTATGTACAACAATTCTTATTTATACCCATTTTTTTTTTATCTTAATCTTCTCAATTTGTGGGCGTTCTCTCAATTATGATGGATTCTTGATGCTAATATTATGAACTCTTTTGACCTAGTAATTGTCAATAATGACTTTTCGTCCTAATGTTGGATATAGTTTTGTTTCTTATACTAGAATAGTCAGTATTATTGCACAGTTGATATTCATTATTTTGAGATGAACAGAAATATTTCATTGTTTTTAACAGAACTTATTCTATGAGTTCAATTTGTTCCTTTTATCCTTTTTATCTAATGCATTTGAGATCGGTCCTTTCTTGATTATTATTTCATTTGGGATATGATCAAATGTTAACCGTTATCATCATCTATTGAGGTGAAATCTCCATCTTCTTTCTTTTTCATTTGGGAAAAAGAAGGGGGAGTAAAAAAGGGGTTGGGGTGTTTGGAAGGATGCTATACCCCATTTTGTTACATAGGACTTCATCAACATTGAATCTTTTGGACAGCTGGATGCTCCCAAAATCATGTGTACGTGGAAAGAAAAATTCACGTTTTCATTGCTTTTAGTAAAACGGCAATCGCACATAATAATGTTTCATATGGGATCTCTGGATAGGTGGTTTGGTGACTGTTTTGGTAGTTTTATAGGAAAACAGCATGTACAACTCTTTGTTTTGTTTTGTTTTGTTTTCAATGTGCATATGATGCTGAAAGTTGATTTACTGCTGGTAATAGTTCTTTGGACCATATCATATTCTGCAATACTAGTAGTTGATTTCTTTCGTTTTCTAGTTTATGGAACAAATTCTTATTGTGTTTGAGCCGATAATTTCTGCTATAACCTTCTGGCAGAGTAGTTGGCATTTGTCCAATTGATGCCCCAGTTCTTCACCCGGTAAGAATCACTTTATAAAGTAAATTTGGTTGGCACTCATCCTTTTCCACCATGCTTATGGATCTAAATGTTTTATGACGATGGGCCGTTTTTCCATCATCAGGTTTCTGAAGGATTATTCAATTTTGTTATTGGGTGGACATTCATGTTTGCTCCTTTGCTGTTCACGGATCGTAAGAGGGACAGATACAAGGGCTCTTTGGATGTTCTATGGGGCCTACAGATGTTCCTTACAAACAGTATGCTCTTTTACAAATTCTGATGCTTTTTTTTCTTTCTCTAGACACAAATTCTTATGCTTAATTAAATAGTTAGATCGGCTTAACTATGTAGTTACTAGCACACTTTGCCATTTGCTGAAATTTGAACTAATGGTGCCCAGGCCTGAGTTAATCATACTTGGTTAAGGTTCCTACAAGCTATTTTTAAATAATATTGATCTGGATGATGTCAAAAATAAAAGAAGAAGGTACTACTATTGGGTCAGTTCTTTTCTACCGTTGGAGCATGGTAAACATCCCCAAAGCCAGTGATTAACCTGTTGACAACTATAGTTATAGGATGTAGTTCACAGGTTAGGTTTGAGAAGTGCACCCTTGAGAAATCCTTGCTTCCCCTTAAATGCTTCGATTTCCTTTTGTTTTTTCCCTCTTCTTTTATGTATATGTCCTAATTGTAAAGGACAAAAAAAGCTAGTAGAGTCAGGTTAAAGGGTCCGATCAATCATGTGTCACTATTATTCTTTTGATTGCAGCATTTCTAATACCTTACATGGCTATCCGGCTGAATGAGGCTGATGCAGACTATACTCTAACCAATCGCTCTCAGCTGGACTCTGTGATGACAAAGGGTGCACCCATTGTTGGACTGATTGGTGGGGGCATATGTCTCATATCTGCATTGTGGGCTATCTTTGGTCGAATGGAAGGTGATTTTGGGAGCATAGGAGACAGATGGGAATTCTTGGTCAGTTATCTGGGATCAGAGAGGCTGGCTTATGCCTTCATTTGGGATATATGTTTTTACATAATTTTCCAGCCTTGGTTGATAGGTGACAACCTTCAAAACGTTCAGAAAAGCAAAGCTGGTATAGTAAACTATCTAAGATTTGTCCCGGTGGTTGGCTTAATCGCTTACCTTCTCTGTTTGAATCTTGATGACGAATTTTAGCTTCATGTAATATTGAGTCAATTCTGAATATCAGTGACCTGTATATACAGGTAGTGAACAGTGAACACAATTTGAATTGTGTTTGGCATGTGAAAATGAAAGCACGGTAGGATTGCTTTTGTATTGGCCTAATTCCTGTCTATTGTTTGGAATAGTAAATACAAGAAATGATAGCCGAAAGGAAACGAGTTTGCTAAAATTTTCTTCTCTGTTTTTTGTTCTCAAAAGAAAAGCATTAACAATTAATTCTAGTTTCTTCTTCTGTTTTTTATTCTCAACTTTATTAATGTTGATTGTTGTTAAGATTGAGATATTCACAATTTTTTACAGCTTGGTGTCTAAACTATAAATTTCATATCGTCATCTGAATTGATTGTTTAGATTTTTGTTTTTATTTTTTTGGTTAAATCGGATATATAGCTGCTTGGCCTGCCCCACCCTTGACAGTTGACAGGTTTATGAGACTCGTGATGTTGCTTCCACGATCTACCTTTGGATGTGCTCACATTATTCATGATACGATCTACCTTTGGATGTGCTCACATTATTCATGATACGATCTACCTTTGGATGTGCTAACATTATTCATGATCTACGTTGACAGCTCATGGGTGGTGTTGCTTCCTTGTTCAAGGCATCATGCTTCCCTCTCTTCCCCTGTATTGCTTAGAAAAATAAAAAATAAAAAAAAATAAAGANAGTGAACACAATTTGAATTGTGTTTGGCATGTGAAAATGAAAGCACGGTAGGATTGCTTTTGTATTGGCCTAATTCCTGTCCAATGTTTGGAATAGGAAATACAAGAAATGATAGCCGAAAGGAAACGAGTTTGCTAAAATTTTCTTCTTCTGTTTTTTGTTCTCAAAAGAAAAGCATTAACAATTAATTCTAGTTTCTTCTTCTGTTTTTTATTCTCAACTTTATTAATGTTGATTGTTGTTAAGATTGAGATATTCACAATTTTTTTACAACTTGGTGTCTAAACTATAAATTTCATATGGTCATCTGAATTGATTGTTTAGATTTTTGTTTTTATTTTTTTGGTTAAATCGGATATTTAGCTGCTTGGCCAGCCCCACCCTTGACAGTTGACAGGTTTATGAGACTCGTGATGTTGCTTCCACGATCTACCTTTGGATGTGCTCACATTATTCATGATACGATCTACCTTTGGATGTGCTAACATTATTCATGATCTACCTTGACAGCTCATGGGTGGTGTTGCTTCCTTGTTCAAGGCATCATGCTTCCCTCTCTTCCCCTGTATTGCTTAGAAAAAAACAAAAAAAAAAAAAAGANGCATCGTGATTGTCAAGTTATGTGGGGCTTTCCAGTTGGTTGGGCCGTCATGATAAGTACCGTTACCTAAATATGACTTCTTTTTCATCAGATTAGACGGACTCAAAACACCTTGATGTACTGGTTGTTACTAATAAAAGTTTCTAATAATTGTACTGAATTCTTTGAAAAAGAAAAAAAGAAAAATAATTGTACTGAATTCAGAATGTGGGGTCATATGATATCCTATCAAGAATCTTATGCATTACACAGAAATTTTATAAATATTTTATAAAACTGATGCTGTAAAGTTTAATAATTTTTCGATTAGTCATTTAAAATATATAATCAAATGGTTATTAGATCTTAATATATCAGCCTTTGGTATATTTATGAAATATTTATGTGGTATCTCAAATATATTCCTTGTATCTAATAATAATAGATGATTTTTTTTTTTTATATTATTGTCTCGAACTAGATGAATTTTTTAAAAAAATTAGATTATTTATTTATTTGACTTCTCATATAAATTTTTAAAATTTGAACTCTTTTTTTTTCCTTTTAATTTAAACTTATATTTCTTGACTCAGGTAATATACATGTAATTTGTAAATTTGTATCTATTAAGGAATAGATAAATATTTAAAATCTCTTCTTGTTATATTGATTTTGGTCAATAACATAGAAAAGGCATTTGATTTCATTTGTATTCAATTAAAAGCGTGCTATGCATGCATCTCAGGAAAAAAGAAAAAAAAGCTCACATGCATGATTAAAAGTGTCTCCATCATCTCAACAAAGCTAAGATAGAACATGCACATGTCGTCATAGTTCGTTAATGCTTTTAAGATTATATATATATATATAGTATTTTGATTTAATGACATAAAAATGAATCTAATTTTGAGTATTTTTAATTGTTTTTTTTTAAAAAAAAAAAGAAGAGAAATGAAAGGAAAAAGAAAAAAAAAAGTGCTATTAAACAAAGTATTTGGAATATTAAAAATTTTATTATAGTTTTCTTATAAGTTTATGTGATAGTCTAGGGGTGCCACATGGTGTCAGGTGAAAAAAAAAAATTGAACAGTAAAATTTTAATGTAAATTAATTATTTAATAATTAACGTGATCAGTTTCATGAAAATTATCGCATCAATTTATAAGTGAGTGCCGTGTAATAAAAATTATTTGTGGAAGTAAAACATCCTAGCACGTAGCAATCATTATAAAATACTAAAGAGTCTTGATTAGTAGAAATTTGGGCTGAAATGAACAGGTTAATGAGAATTAAAAAAATTTAAAAAAAAAAATAATTTTTTAATAATATGAAGTTCATCAAAACCAAAAAAAGGCTGAACTTTATAATTACTCAATACTAAAATATAGGGTCAAATTTACTAAAGGTTATCGCGGATCCCACCGACAATAAATAAAATAAGAAATAATATTTTAAATTAGATTAAACATGAATATTCGTCCCTATTCATCTATACAAACGATGACGATAAATCACAGATATGTCAGATCAGATTTAAATACTTTTTAGATGATGGAGTGCTAAACCTGAATACATGTCAATCAAACCATATTTAATTTGAATTTCACTCATTGTTTAATCTCAGTCACTTGTCTTGGTCTGACCAGTTTGTTTGAATAGAAAAGAGCTTTGCAGTATCAAAGTGTAGTTATCTGATAAGAAATTGTCAAAGTGGATCCAGACCTTTCTTAGGTGATAGCGACTTTGAGCTATATTCTTAGAATATAATCTTTTTTTAAAAAAAAAAATAAATTTAATTTTAAATTTTTTTAATAAATAATGCTATATATTATATTCTTATCATATTTTTATTTTATTAGGCTTTTGTGTTAATGTTTATGAGTTATTGTTAAAAAAATAAAAAATAAATAAAAGTTGATGGTTACCGCCACACTATCTCAATGTAATAAGTGAGGAAAGAAGTGCATAATATTATATTATTAAAAATTTTAAATGACATGATAACATATTCATTATATCATCACATACACACTAATGATATCTATAAAATTTGATGTAAACCATAAAATAAATCTGTTTTATTTTACTTGGAATATAGATGATCCTAATGGATTTTCACAACTACAACACTTATTTTGGTTATAATGATAAGACCAGATGAGCTCTAATTTGTAATGATATTAGAGGATCCGAATGTGCCGTGGCATCATTATAGTGAGAGCAAAGCTATCATTTTGGTTATAATGACAAAACAAGATTAGCTCTAATTTGTAATGATATTAGAGGATCCGAATGTACCGTGACACCATTATAGTAAGAGCAAAGCTATCAAAATGACAATTCCTTGCCCTAATTAAGTGGAAATTTGGGGCATGTATGACTTTACAATTAATTTTATACGTCACTTTTTCATTCTCACTTTTATGTGACATGGTCTTTATGTATGATTGAACCTATTCCTATGTATCAAATGTTATAGTCATCATGCCACGTGAAATTGAAGGGAATATAAATAGTTGAAAAGGTAACATATAACATTACTCATGACTTTGTATATTTTAGGGACCAACCCAAGGGAGAAAAAAAATAGGTATGTGCCAGGTGTTTGACAATCAATTTTTTTCTCCTCATTTTTATCAAAAAAAAAAAAAAAGAAAGTCAAATTTATTTACATTAAACACACAACTTTATTATTTTTTATTTGCAACAAATTTAAAACTCATTTTACCTTCATATCACATCAACTATCAACGTCACATTAACCAATTTATTTATCCTTTTTCCTCTAAAAAATGTGTTCTTTATAATTTTCTGACCAACTTTCATAGAATTCTAGCAATGAGGGAGAGATGAGGTGTCGATTTCAAAGTGTCCGAGCAGTTGGGTTCCACTCCTTAAGCAGCTTGGAGACTTGCTCGGACACCACTAAACCCACACCCTCTCTCATTCTAAAATTTGAGCCAAAATAAAAATAAAAATAAAGGGATCTAAAGATTTGTTTGAGTATACGATTTTAAAATGTGTGATTTAAAAATATAATTTTTAAAAACGTAATTAAGTGTTAGGCAAAATCGCAATTTGACTTTTAAAATCGTAGTTTAACTTTTAAAATTTTACGTTTTTTTAAAAAATCTTTTTATTTGCGATTTGAAAAAATAAATTTTCTATATTTTTAAATCGTAATTTTTAAAAAATGTAATTTTCAAACGATTCACTTTTTGTAGTTTAATTTAAAATTGCACTTATTATCTACGAAATCATAATTTCAAACACACTCCTAAATCCGCATGTGCATATTCCCCTAGTTGAATGTTTAGATTAAATTTTACGTTTCATTTATTTTGATGTAAACACTCAAAAACAAAACATGTTTGACATGGAAAAATGGTGGTTTATTGTTTCTCATATAACAACGACATATTTTGCCAACTAATATAAGTAACATAATAAGATCAATAAATATATTTATGCGTGCACCTTTATCCCCCATCTTATGAATTACTATAAGAATTTAATTATCTTAATATTCTCAGTTTGATCCTGATAAGTGTTGTATTATTTATAATATTTTAATTTATTTTACAAATGATAAATACTGATCTAATAAGATCTTGATTATTTAATTTAAAAATAAAAATTAAGTGTTTAAAAAATTTATATAATAAAGTATTTTAAAAATGATAAAAAAAAAAAAAAAATCAGGACGATCATTATTCTCACCTGTTATCATTTCTATGACTGGTTGGTGACATGCGGAGAATATGAAACTGGAAATCACAACGCAATCTGACGCCTCTCCTACCAGTCCTGACCCCCAACTCGCTGTCCGCGGATTTTCCCGGTTTCTTAAGCCGCCCTACTTCAACGACCTCTCAAAATTTCCGACTCCGAACAAACCAAACGGCACCGTTTCTTCTCCCTCACTCTCAAACATCAAATATAAACTCTTTTAACTAAAAAGCGATGTGTCTATTCGATAGTTTCCTATTCTAAAGGTGAACTCTCTGTCTCTCTCTCTGTCTCTTTAATATTTGAATTTCTCTTAATTTGTTCTACTCTAATTGCTGTTTGGGTTCCTTACGAATTGCAGAAATGGCAGCGAAAATCGGGTCGTTTCGGCACAGTTTCGCCGAGAGGAGCAAAGAGAGGCTGCTCTCTCGGAAGGGCTACTCTGAGTTGGGCCTGAACAGCTCGGACAGCGGCGACGACGGAGTCAAATGCCGGTGCTTCCGTATACTCTCAGATGGAATCGCCAACTTCTGGTTCGTCCTGCGAGAGACTTCGTCCAAGCTGTACGAGATGGGGCGGTCCGATCCTCGCAAGGTCATGTTCGCCGCGAAGATGGGGCTCGCCTTGGCCCTCGTGTCCCTCGTCATCTTCTTTAAAGAGCCGCTCCAGGAGGTCAGCCAGTACTCCGTCTGGGCAATTCTCACCGTCATCGTGGTCTTCGAGTTCAGCGTAGGTATTAGCTTCGATTGTTCATGTATATGTTATAACCAATATCGTTGGAGTTATTCCAACAAAAATGAGCGGGTCATATAGTGATTATCTCCTTTAAGAGTAATAACGAAAAGGATCAGACGGGTCTTGTTTTGTCTTCGTATATTGGGTTTTTTATGCTTCTTGTTGTGCGTCTGTTTGAGGGATTTGTCCGAGTTTTATTGTCGGTTTGTTCCCAGGTGCTTCAATCAAAAGGGTAATTTTTAACTTTACTTGTGGGTTTGTAGGGGCAACACTTAACAAAGGGTTCAACCGTGCTTTGGGGACATTTTCGGCCGGAGGGCTTGCTCTGGGCATTGCAGAAATTTCTACGAGGGCTGGGGATTTAGAGGAAGTTATTCTAGTAATTAGTATTTTCATTGCAGGTCAGTCTTTGTGCATGATTCATGCTAATCTATATATAGAGAGAAATGGCTATATATTTGCCACCTTCATTTATTCATTTTCTATAACAACTCCTTTGTAAAATGACTGTTATTTTTTGTTGGTATGTAGGATTTTCTGCAAGTTATGCCAAACTGCATCCAACAATGAAGTCCTATGAATATGGGTTCCGGGTCTTCTTGCTGACATACTGTATTGTACTGGTCTCTGGGACTGGTTCGTTTTTCCAAACAGCTTTTTATCGGTTAATACTTATTGGGATCGGTGCTGGTATAGGCTTGGTTGTAAACATATGTCTATACCCCATCTGGTCAGGGGAGGATTTGCACAAATTGGTGGTGAAAAATTTCAAGGCTGTTGCCTCTTCTTTGGAAGGTGGGATCAAACTCTGTTGTGTCCTTCACGGATGTTCTTTTAGTAAATGCCTTAGTTTTTTTTTTTTGTTTAAATTAATTAATTTATTTGTAGTCGACTGCAATGACATGCTTAAACGATTACTTCAAAATTCTGTTTAGGCTGTGTTAGTGGATACTTGCAATGCATTGAATATGAGAGGATCCCCTCTAAAATTCTTACATACGAAGCTTATGAGGACCCAATGTATAGTGGCTATAGATCGGCTGTACAATCTTCAAGCCAAGAGGAATCTCTGGTATGCTCATGTCACAATTTGTCTGCCTGTCCTCTTGAATAGACCCAAAAAAGGTAGGAGTTATTTGATTTTAGCTTAATCTTGATGTTTCAGTTAGACTTTGCAATATGGGAACCACCTCATGGCCCTTATAGAACTTTTAATTATCCTTGGAGAAGCTACGTCAAAGTAAGTGGTGCACTGAGGCATTGTGCTTTCATGGTAATGGCAATGCATGGATGCATACTTTCAGAAATACAGGTGAATAGATCTATTCCCTCCCTTGTGATCTTCTAGATATATTTTTGCAGCATTTTATCTGTTCTTATACTTCCCAGGATGTTAAATTTTCTTTCCACTCTTTTGGAGTGGGGCACAGTTCATAATGCCACAAATCAGAACTAGCATTTGGGAAAGTTTTAATCGTACACTGAATTTGTCTTTGAGTTCTTCCATGTGATCTATGTTTCCCTGGTCAAAAGCAATAAGCAATGTTGTTAACATATTTGTCCTGAATCTTACTTTCTTTTCAGAATTCTTTCATATTTCTTTTCTTGAAGCAATAAATTTTGAGTTTGAACATGGTGATGAATGGTTTACTTTATCCTCAGACCCCTAAAGTGGCACCAGTGTTTTGCCAATTTTTTTTTTGACATATGGTTGGTAGGATTTACTTACTAAAAGAGAGAGAGAGAGAGAGAGAGAGAGACTTATGGTAGGATTTGAACAGCGATATCTGTCTATGATGACATTTATCAGCAATGTCTTTGCTAAGAGACTTGTCAATTTTTTTTACATAACCATGTTATTGCCTCAAACTGTTGTGTGGATACCATTTCCTGAGCAGATGATGAATTCCCTGCTTCCTCATTATGATCTAAACAACCTAGCATTCAATAAATATATTGCTCATTGGTTGTGATTTATTAGTTTAGTTGTTAGGAAGCTATTAAATGGCAAGTTGGGGACAATGAATTTGTGATAGTAAGTGCAACAATAAAACTGTGGGCGTGTGCATGTTATGGTTCAAATGATTTTCTTCCTCTTGCTTCTCCTGACAGATTTTAACATTCAAATCAATCAGTTAGTTTCTTTAGCTTAATTGCAAGAAATATGAAGATGCTCAATTTTTCTTTTTTCATTCTGGTTTAGTGAATAGAAAAGTTCAAAATTGACTACTTTATCCATATAGTGAAAGATTAACCAGGATTTGAAGAGTGTAATTAGTAGTAGTTTTGTATTAGGGTTGCGCTCTTTTGCACTTTATTAATGATAATGAAATTACTTATAAAAATAAAAAAATTAGTAGTTATGACAAGGATGTTGCTGATGCCTTGGCTGCAGTGAATTGGTATAAGACAGTCGTTAAGGTTCTTGCTAAGATCTTTATGAACAATATTTGGCTAAACTTCAAATTCTTGAGGTCGTTGAGTTCTTGCTGAGATCTGTGCTTTGTATAGTTGCTATCCAATTCAGTAGGGCATCTAACACCTGACTCCTGCAAAAATTTTGTGGTAGTCATTGAGGCCAATATTATCATTTTGTTCGATCCATTAAATCTGGGTATGAAGATCCATAATCAATACCAGAATCAACCAATGTTACATAGAATCCCTCACCGCCATACAATACCCACCACAACACCACAACCCTCCCACCCAAACCCACAAATCTCTCTCCTCCTTCAGCTGTGGCTTCAGCTCATTGATCGCTGCCAAAACTTAACATAAGCCACGATTGGAACCCTGTGCTCCAGCAACTACTTGCGACTCTGCTGAGGGATCTGCACCTAGAAGGTTGGTGCCAAATCAGATGTGAGATTAGGTGTGGGCCTTTTTGGCCAACACTCTGGTTTGGCAAGGTAAAGTTAGAAATTGTCAAATAGAAGAGATTGAGGAGTCACTTGATGTGGATCTAATAGTTGATGTCGCATGTGGGCTGGGGTTGGGTTCTGGGTTGGAGAGCTGGGATATGTTTGCTACCACCCCCAAAGAGTAATTTCCTCTTGTAATTTATATTGCTCCCAGATATGTGATACGTTCATGGCATGGAAATTACACTATTCATGAATGACTAATTCTAGCTTAAAAAATATGTGCTTTGACCTTTCTATATATCAGTTAGAAAGAATCCCTATGGCTCATGTGTCTGTCAAGAAGATAAGCGAAGAAGATTTGCACTTCCAACATAGCAGTTCTGAAAGTTTAAGTTTTTCTTCTTCTTTGTTCCTGTCATTTTGGTAGCTAATGATGTGTTAATGCACTTTAGGCATTGAGAATATATAATATCTTTCTCCTGAGCTATCCATTACATTATCAACTCTTTTGACACTGTACTTGTAGGCACCACCAGAAAAGAGACTCGTTTTCAGTCGTGAGCTTCAGAGGGTTGGTACTGAAGGAGCTAAAGTGTTACGTGAGCTTGGAAGCAAAGTAGAAAAGATGGAAAAACTAAGCCCCAAAGACATACTGCTTGAAGTGCATGAAGCAGCAGAAGAGTTGCAATCGAAGATTGATCAAAAATCATACCTTCTGGTCAATTCAGAGAGCTGGGAAGGTGTAAGGCAGGCTAAAGAATTTGATGATCCTCAGAACTTCATCGATGTCAAAGACAATGAAAATAAAGGATTGGTGATCAATTCCCTCAGTGAAACGTGGGATGCTCAGAATCCAAACATGAGTGTAGAACCCTCCATTCCGCATTGGATATCCTCAGAAAGTGTGCTTAAGAAACCAGTGTCATCATGGCCACGTCTTCTCTCATTTGCTGGGGATGCCAACCCTGCTGGGGATGCCAACCTTGCCGAAGAATCAAAAGTATATGAAAGTGCCAGTTCCTTGTCCTTAGCAACTTTTTCATCACTTCTGATTGAGTTTGTTGCTAGGCTTCACAATCTTGTTGATGAGTTTCAAGAGCTTAGTGAGAAAGCAAATTTTAAGGAACCCGTGGATCCACCAGAAGTCAAAGAGAAGATTGGGATTTGGACCAGATTGTTTTGGTGCTTCCATTGACTTCCTTGTTCAGTTGCTTCATCTTCATACTTTTTATACAATCGTTGGGAATTCATCATTGGTTACTGCTTGGTTGACTTTGTCTTCCTAAATGTAAGGAAGGAAATAAGTTTTCTCACCAAAAATGGTAAGTCAAGCCACTGTAGAGGTTCTGAACTAATGACACAGCTCTTCGAAGGGTTCGTTTTATCTTATTCTGATGGAAGCCAAGCCGGGGGAATCTCAAGTTATGGGGCTTTTCTCTTATGCCAAGATTTTATTAGTGGAAATGAAATCAAACTTAAAGAGGATTAGGCATTTACGCTGATGTTGTTCTTTATCTTTTATTAACATAATTTTTGGGTTATAATCTTAACAGAAGATGGCTCAGAAAACACTTGCAGAAAGGGATTACGGCATGACGGCCTTTTACTATGTCTCTTTCTTATGTTGTATTGGTGGGTTTGGCATAAAGTGAAATCTTAATAGTATTTGGCTGTACAGCTTGTACGTGCTGTTTGAAGCCAGTGTGGAAGGTTTAGAGGTCATTATCACAGTACTTGGAGCCGTCTCAAATGATGTAGAAATGTTTTGATTCGCAGTAAAGGTAAAAACTGTTATTGTGTTTTAAGTAGTGTTTTGTGTTTCTGAGTGATTTGTTAATGTATTTGTCTTGCATACAGAAAACAAAAATACAAACCAATTTGTCTTAGTCTCGATCAAAGCTAGGAAAAAGTCCAAAAAAAAAAAACCAACATTTGTGCATTCTCACTGTGGTGGCTCGTTTCATTCTAATTGACTATATTTATATAAATCAATCTAAATTTCCAGCTCCAGAAATTCAAGCAGCCTAATAATAGAGAATTTTCACCTTTTAATAATATATATTTACCATAATTTCATTTTGTTAATCTCATCCTCATTCACAATAAATCATACGGATATCACATGCCTTTGTATAGAATGATCATTTTTTTCTCGTCTATTAAGGGAACAAAAAATGACCAAAATATCACATTTTATAATTTTTTTTTTTTAAAAAAAAAAAAAAAATAAGTGAAAAAAAAAAACCCATGGCACGCCGTGGGTTTGCAGGCCCATGTTGTTGGATTTTTTTTTTTTAAAAATTATTAGAAACTAAGGGCATAATTATATTTTAAAAAATTTTATGAGAATTGAAAAAATATTTTACATACTATCTGTTTAAAGTTAACGAAAAAAATTGATTTATAAAAAAAAGTTAACAAAAAAATTTAATGGTAAGGGTAACCCACATTACAAAATTTTAAATTTTTTAGAACGCTTAAAAATTTGCTTTTCGTAGTTCAAAAAGATAAGTGAAGTATTTTTTAAGAAGGAAAAAAATCGATAAAATCATAAAAACCGAGCGAAATCAGCCATGCGCTTCCACTTTAAATAGAACTCTTCTAACCTAGTCTTCGGGGCCTCCAAACATCTCATTCACTCAACACAAAAAAGTCTCCCTCTCAAGTTTCCCTGTGACTGTTTAAATAAGAGGCAGCCGGCGGGAACGCGTTGAGCCCCGGTAAGAGCACCCCTACTTCTCAATTTTATTTTGGCTAATTTCGAATTCTTGCTCTCTGTTTGGTTTCTGAGAAAGCTGGGGAAAATAAAATAAAACCACATTTTAAGTTTCATGTTATGTAATGCTTTGGTTTCCAGGCTTTGGATTCTCAATAGTTCCTTCATGTTTTGGATTTGAATTCTAGGTTATATTTTAGATCTCGGAGTGTGGATCTTAATCGTTCCTCGATTTTGCTCTGGTTGGTTGCCAAGAAATAAAGAAGAAGAGAGCAAGCCCTCAAAGACACATGCCTCTGAAGTTAAAAATATCCGTAATCTAGACTCGTCAAATCCTACTGCACTTTTCGAAATTCTCGTAATTTTCGGAAGGTTTAAACATTTCATCATTAAGGATCCTACACAAATCAGTGAGGACATTCTTGCTGTTCGAAGAGCTATGGAAGGAGAAAGAGCGAGGCAAGAAGGAGGAGCACCGCCAAAAACTTATGTAGGTTTATGCCTCCTGAAACGACCGGAGTTAAACGAACTGGAGGTAATACAATCAGAGATAGAATAATGAATCTTAGTCTTACAATGCCGACACCACCAATAGATTTGGACAATCTTCCTGATCTAACTGGGAGAGGAGCAGTCAAAACCGAATTCAAAGGTGATGAGTGGTTTGACAGAGAAAGAGCGAGGCAAGTCAAGAATAACTGTGGAAGATAGAGCGAGGCAAGGCGAAACACCACCACATACTTATGTAGGTTTAATGCCACCTGAAACGACCATAGTTCAACCAACTGGAGATAATACAATCAGAGATAGAATAATGAATCTTAACCTTAAAATGCCCACTCTACCAGCACGTTTTGGCAATATTCCTAGTCTTAGTAATCTACCTGGGAGAGGAGCAGTAAAAACTGACTTCAAAGATGATGAGTGGTTTGGCAGAGCTGGAATTCGCCTGTTTGAGATAAGCAATAAAGATGTGTATCGGTTGGGAAGAGTCGTATTGCCAAAACTAGGGAGTGGACTATCTCAATCTGATAACGGTGCTTTGATGTTGTTAGCATTTCAGCTAAGAGGACCAGGAAAGAGGAAATCAGCCCAGAGTGTTTGCTAGCGAAATCCCTAGAGGAATGGGTTCGCTGGCGGATATAAACTACACCGACTTGGATACAAGCATATATAAAAGTGATACACAGATAGCATCTGAAGGATTCGATGAGTCTGAAAATGCAAAGGCATACTCATTTTTGGCGGCATCAACACTCAGGTTGTTTGCAAGATCTCATGACAACTATGTCCAAGCATGGCCACAAATTAGAAATGGCTATAGAAAGTTTTATGCAAAACCATGTCCTGTAGGGAACATTCAACCAGAACCTACTGTCTTAAAAATTTTGCACTCTCAATGGGCTCTAACAGAAATATTTAAGGTGACCTTATACAGAATATTGTATCTATCCAACACAGAAGCTTCAGCTGATGGCCTGAAAGAGTTCTTATATGATAGATCTCTCACACTGTAATGCATATAATATCAATTGTGTGCAGGCTGTGTGTAGCTCTAGGCTGCAGAACATCAACCTTGTTGACAGCAATATACGCACCTAGGTTTGAGAGGCAGATCAAGGACTTAGCAACATTGCTCAGAAAGCTCGGTAGTTCTGATCCGACTTATCGAAGACACATATGGAAGTATGCTAGGATATTGGATTCCAACATTATGTCCAGCCTACAGACCAAAGCTTGTCCAAAGTTGGTATTTATATTAGCGTGCATGCTGAAAAGATTGAACCCTGAAACTGCCAAGGACATCTTATCAATTAAGCAGCTAGAAGAAATCAGTGATGAGGATAGAGAGAGATTGGAAGCTGGAGCTGAAGTGTTGATAAGAATGATATGTCAAGCTGAATCCGGACCAACCCCCAACCCTGTATCACAGAAATGAATCAATTTGTATCTTTTCACTTAAATTTAGGCTTGGAGTAGTAGTTATGTAATAGTTATTTAATACATGCCTTCTTTCCGAATATTGAGTTTAATATTGGCTTTGAATTTGGCAACAATTGACAAGCCACAATATGCTTTTGGGTTATAATCGCAACAGAAGATGGCTTAAAAAATCACTTACAGAAAGGGATTACGCCATGACGGCCTATACTACGTCTCTTTCTTATGTTTTTTGTGTGTTTGGGTGTGTGAGTAATCTCTCTTTCTTATGTTGTATTGGTGGATTTGGCATAAAGTGAAATCTTAACAGTAGTTGGCTGTAAATGTTGTTTGAGGCCAGAGTGGAAGGTTTGAAGGTCATGTTATCTCAAACGATGTATGTTATCACTTACAGGGTCTTGTTATAAAGGCTCTTTCGAAAGGAAATTTTGAGATTTACTTGACACGGATGGGTATACAAAATGACTTTATCTTGGAAGGGTTTTTCGTCATAAAAAAAAAAAAAAAAAAAAAATCTAAAGTCCTTAACTTTTCGAGGAATCCTTTATTAGTGGTTGTAAATGACTTATTTTTCTCAATCTTTTCGACCTTAGTTTCGTAGAAGCAAGTTAGAAAGATTAAGAAATAGAACTATCTGATTTGATTCGTTCTCAATAGCCATGAAATGATNCGAGGAATCCTTTATTAGTGGTTGTAAATGACTTATTTTTCTCAATCTTTTCGACCTTAGTTTCGTAGGAGCAAGTTAGAAAGATTAAGAAATAGAACTATCTGATTTGATTCGTTCTCAATAGCCATGAAATGATCATCTTGGGGTGATTCTTTTGTCGACGGATGCTCCTATTACACACATAGTCTCTGAATGATGAGAACCAACTATGTAGCATCTACATCGAGAATTCAAGTATTGTATACGTCATTAGTCCGATCCTTTGAGGCCAAAGTGGAAGGTTCAAAGGTCATGTTATCTCAAACGATGTATTTTATCACTTACAGGGTCTTGTTATAAAGGCTCTTTTGAAAGGAAATCTCGAGATTTACTTGATAGGGATGGGTATACGAAATGACTCTATCTTGGAAGGGTTTTTTGTCATAAAAAAAAGAAAAAGAAAATCTAAAGTTTCTCGGTAGAAGACAAAAGAATGAATGGTTCGGAAATGACAGAGTTTTGCTCCAAACTAGGTTGAAGGAACTTCCTTCAACTTCATCTATAAAAATGCCATGTGTCCCTTTACATGTGAGAAGCACATGTATTTTTTAATTGTAAGGACAAAGTTGGAATAAACACATGCATTTTTTATAAATTTATTCCAACTTTGTCCTTGCAATTAAAAAATGCATGTGCTTTTCACATGCAAAGGAACACATGGCATTTTTATAGATGAGGTTGAAGAAAATTCTTCCAACCTAGTTTGGAGGAAAACTTTATCCGTTCGGAAATGTTTTGATTATTAAGAAATAGTCTCACATCGCCTGTGAACAAGATGTTGAGCATGTTTATAAGAGTGTGCAATCCTCTCCTATCAAGTCGGTTTTATGGGATGAGTTAGGCCCACGAATTTTTTTATGGTATCAGAGCCTACCACAAGGATGAATGGGCCCGCACTACTTACCCTGTGACAAATACCAGAAAAAATACTGGCCTACACATGAGGGAGGGTGTTGAGGAATAGTCCCACATCGCCTGTGGACAAAATGTTAGGCATGTTTATAAGAGTGAGCAATCTTCTCTTATCAAGCCGGTTTTATGGAATGAATTAAGCCCACAAATTTTTTCATTGATGTGGTGTAAAGTTGAAATTTATTTTTATGTTTTGAAGAGTGTTTTGTGTTTTGAATTGTTAGTGTATCTGTTTTGATATCAGAAATCAAAAGACATCAAACAAATACACAGAAAAACCTGGCTTATTCGCTATCAAAGCAAGGGAAAAGTTGGAAAGAAAAAAAACCAATATTTGTCCATCAAACCACTGTGGTGGCTCGTTTCATTTTAATTGACTCTACATAAAACTTTTTACTTCTATTTGCTGTATACACGATCGACTAAACTCATTCTTGTTTTGATTTTGTGTTGTTGAAATTTCAATACCAACGACAAAAGAAAAACAAAATCGATTTAAAATTTCCATTGTATGAATTTCATTCATCTCATATATATTGCAAAATACTGTCTCGGTATATTGGAATGTCCATGCCACATCCAGAAAGTTTGTCTCATATTATTATTTGCCCAAAGAAAAAAAGTTAGTTCCACATTAGTAGATTATAGAAGGTGTTCGGGAGTGTCACATCCCACATTAGCTCTTTACCATGTGACATAGCTTTATAGGTAATTTCAGATACTTCAATTCATTTTCTTAGATCATCATATCCTCTTTTAGGGGCTAGCAAAAGTTTCAAATTAACCAAAGTTATAATTGTATCCCTTGAAGCTTTTTTATTATTTTTAAGAAACTACTAGAAATAAAAAAAGACTATTTTATATTTCAGATTAAATTTTATATATCTAATAATGTATATGTTAATATATGGTAAATAACTTCCAATCAATAATGGATTGAGATACTATATTATTAGATTGCTTGAATTTCTGTGAATTTCACAGAAATTTGAACAGCCTGAGAAAGAGGGGTTGTACTGTTGTAGAGCTCGCTTCTCTCAGACAAGTAGATCCTACATTGTAAGCTGTCTAAGGTAAGTGAGTCCTGTAGCCCAAAAATTTGAATTGTCTAATAACAGAAGATCTTCATCTTATAATAATATATATTTACCGTAATTTTATTTTCTTAATCTCATGCTCATTCGCAATAAATCATACGGATATCTTTATCTCAATAAATAAATATACCCCATGGATATTCACATGCCTTTTGTATAGAGTGATCATTTTTTTTTTTTGGCTAATTGAAGTAAAGGATGATGATCAAAACCTACAGTTTATAAAGGCAAGCGATTGAAGGGGTTATCAAGGACTCCTCCCACATGTATTTGTAGCCAATTGGTTTTTATTATGAGTAATGTTTTATGTCTTATTCAACCATCAACTTTTGTCTAACTTGTTAAAAGAAAAAAAAAATTACTTAATAATTCAGGAGAATAAGTAAAGCCTTCCCAAAAATTACGTGTAAAACTATAAAAACCTAGCGGAAAAGGGATTAGAAAGGGAAAATCTTGCTGGCCCAAAACCAGCCCATGGGCTTCCACTTTCAATTCTAACCCAGTCTTCTGGGCCTCCAAACAACTCATTCACTCAACACAAAAAAGTCTCTCTCAAGTCTGTGTGTGTTGTGAATCAGAGACTACCGGCGGGAACTCTTTGAGATCCGGTAAGAGCACTCCCACTTCTCAATTTATTTGATTTTCTCCGAACAGTGTAATTCTTAGTTTTCTTTTAGCTAATTTTGAATTCTTGCTTTCTGTTTGGTTTCTAAAAAAGCTGGGGAAAAGAAAATCAAACCACATTTTAAGTTTCATATTATGTAATGCTTTAGAGCGAAGAAACTCTCACTTGACTGGGCTGAGGAGTTGCGCTAGGCATAGTATGAGACTCTCAGTTCCCTCGGGTCCCAAGCGCATTCATTTTCACTCGTTTCTTCGGCAGCCAAAAGGAGCTTTTAGGGTTTTTCAGGCTTTGGAATCCGAGTTTTCTTCTTCTCCTTTTATTTCTCAATAGTTCCTTCATGTTTTGGATTTGAATTCTACGTTTTGTTTTAGATCTCGGAGTGTGGATCTTAATCGTTCCTCGATTTTGCTCTGGTTGGTTGCCAAGAAATGAAGAAGAAAATACTCGAAAGTTTCTAACAAATGGTGTTTTAAATTAGCCGCTGTAAAATTCCATGTTCTCGCTCTCATTTCCCGTGAATTCGCAATAAACAAATTGAGACATTGCTTTCATCTACGTGTTTTGCTCAATTACTGGGAAATTAGTTTCTGAATGGCAACAATTCTTCAGTTCAAGTATCTTTTCACTGAAATTTAGGCTTGGAGTTATAGTTATGTAATAGTTAGCTAATACATTCATTATTTTATTTCGGAATGTTGAGTTTATTATTGGCTTTGAATTTGGCCACAATTTGCAAGCCACAATATGCTTTTGTTTTTTGTAATGCTGCTCACTATTTGCAATCTAATTGTTTAAAGTTGTTAGATATCTTTGAAGTAAGATGTATACGGCTGATGAACCACTATATCCAATAGCCGTGCTCATAGATGAGCTGAAAAATGATGACATCCAGCTGCGGCTGAACTCAATTCGGAGGCTATCCACAATTGCACGTGCTCTTGGGGAGGAGCGAACACGAAAGGAACTGATCCCATTTCTGAGTGAAAACAATGATGATGATGATGAGGTGCTTCTTGCGATGGCGGAAGAGTTGGGGGTGTTTATTCCATACGTTGGGGGAGTGGAGCATGCTCATGTTTTGCTCCCACCTTTGGAGACCCTTTGCACTGTTGAGGAAACCTGTGTGAGAGAAAAAGCTTTGGAGTCGCTGTGTAGAATTGGCTCTCAGATGAGAGAGAGTGATTTGGTTGATTGGTTTATTCCTCTGGTCAAGGTTAGTTGACTGTTTTTCCTCTATATTTGACTGTTATCTTTTAATATTCTCCCCCTTCGTCAGTGAGATCTCTAAATCTTTTTCATTTTCTAAAGCTTGTTAACTGTATTTTCTGCAAGATTTGGTTGTTGTGCAGAACTAATTTTTATTGTTTTGGCCTATTACAAGTGAAACTTTGTTCGTAGAAACGCAAAAAATAAATTAATTAATTAATTAAAAATTAAAAGAGAGAGAGAGAGAGAATAAATTTTCTTACATATTTGTACTAACTCTGCCATATTGACAGATTGTTCTCTCTAATATGGGTACTCACAACTTCCTTGATTCCTTAACTTGTTACATGGTTTTTCCGTTAGCAACTTATTGTCTGCTAGTCACAGTTATGGGTTTTCCCCCCCTCACCTTGCAAGACCTATAAGAAGTTGAGAAGTTCATAATTCCTACTCCCTCACTATCCTCACAAAGGAAAAAGAAATGATATTTTGATATTGCATGTGGCTCTGTGGGGGAGTTTATTTCTAAATGTTATAATGGCAACGTATGTATAGCATTAATATTTCCATCACTGTTTGTTTATGTCTCTGTATTCAATGTTTTAATTATTTTACCCAGTTCTCTTTTAACTACAAGTTTTAATTATTTTGTATTACAGAGATTGGCAGCTGGTGAATGGTTTACGGCACGAGTCTCTGCATGCGGATTGTTTCATATTGCCTACCCTAGTGCCCCAGAGATGTTGAAGATAGAGTTGCGGTCAATATACAGTCAGTTGTGTCAAGATGACATGCCTATGGTTAGGAGGTCTGCTGCAACGAATTTGGGGAAATTTGCTGCGACTGTTGAATCTGCTCATCTAAAAGCCGAAATCATGTCAATGTTTGAGGATCTTACACAGGATGGTAAGTCAAATGTCTATTTAATGTTTGATAAGCCACACTATACTATACTTGAGTGAACCTCCTTGCACAGGTTTAGATAAGGTAATAAGAGAGGACTGCCATGTTAGCTTCAAGGGCACATCATCTATTTTTTTGTGAATGCTTTCCCTTTGATGGTGCATCATTGGCTCTAATGTCAGTTGAAAACTCGTGGTTGGATGTTTATTAAATGGGAAAATTACTAATTTGATCATTGGGGTTTGTAGTTGTATCAAACAGATCCCTGGGGTACTAAAATTATCCCTAGGGTAAGCTAACTGTCCAAAATGATCCATGTTGTCCATATGGTAGACAGAAACCATTGTACCTCCACGTCAGCACCTCTCTCCGTATGGCATATGGCATAATCGATGAGTTAGCCAACTTGTTGCCATGTAAGATGATACACATCAATGTCATGTCAATTAAAAAGGTCACAACATTAATAAAATACGCATTAAATAAAAAAACAAAAATAGGGTGGTGGCCCCTCACACTTGGGAGGGACGGCCTCCCCTCTGATCAGCAAGGGGCCACTGACCCCTCAGATCAAGTAGGGGCCTCTGCCCCTTTTGTGGGATGGGTGGTAGTGCCCCTAAGAGAGGCTGCTGCCCCTCATTTGTGAGAGGTGGTCTCCACCCCTCCTAGACAAGGGGTGGCCGCCCCTCGCAAATAAGAGGCAGTAGTCGCCCCCTTGAGGGGCCGCTACCCTATCACTAATCCTTTTATTATTATTATTATTTCATTTTTTTTGCATTTCTGTTTGATGTTGATGTGTCTTTTATTAATGATGTGTCCTTTTAATTGACATGGCACTGATGTGTATCATTTGACGGGGCAACAAAGTTGGCTTACTCATTGATTAAGCCACATGCCATGTAGAGAGAGGTGCTAACGTGGAGGTCTAATGGTTTCCGTCTACCATATGAACGACAGGGACCTTTTTGGACAATTAGCTTATCCCAAGGATCTGCAAGATAATTTTGGTACCCCAAGGATCTACTTGGTATGAGTGCAAACTCCAGGGATCAAATCAGTAATTTTTCCTTATTAAATTGACTGCATTTGAATTATTCCCTAGTGTGATAAAATTAAGCATTGTTTAGTTTATACATGTTGCCTATGTGAATTTGCTGTGTCTCCTCATATGGAACATAAGAGAATACTGGCTGGTGGGTTATTAAGATGGAATGATAGGGTCAACTATGAGGATAACAGGGTTATAATGGCCAAGAAGAAATCATGGAATATTGATTAGTTACCAAAAGGATCCATGTATATGGCCTCAGGCCTCAATAAAGAAGGGCTGCAGTTGGTTGATTAGAATTTGTTCATTCCTTATAAACACAAGCCATTAGATGCAGAGAAAGGCTTCATGTAGCCAACTCAAAATAGTTTGGATTAAGGCTTTGTTGAATGAGTTGAGTTTAGCTCTCAATAGGAGAGGTGATAACAATTAGTGGGGTATAGGATAAGGTGAAGATAATTGCTATTTTAGCATGTTAAGTCTCTAAAAAAGAAATGGCACCAAGTTCCAGAATGGAGATAAAATTGACGTTTGTCTCCTTAAGCCCATCCTTGGGTATTTTCTCTTCTACTTCTTCCATGCATCCAAAAGATTGGCAAGAAGACATGTTTCAAAATGAAACTGTACATTTTTAACATTGCTCAATGTTCCTTCATCTTGTCTTGGGCCTGACTTTATAGTTATCTTCTGTAGTATGGTTGAGAACTATGTTAATGTCTTGGCCTAGTGGTAAGTTAGAACCACCTGTTAGTGGATGCCATGAATTTGAGTCTTATCATTTGGTAGGGGAAAAAGACTTTTTTTTTTTGGAACAATAATAATTTTATTGAAAGAAAAGGGTAAAGTAGTAGGAGTAAGGTAGGAGAAGACAAACTTTGGTGGGCTCCTTCTCTCAAAGGAAAGTTTGATGTTCGTTCTTTCTATAAGGTCCTTGCTTGCAAGGATGTAGTCTCTTTCCCCTGGAAGAGTATTTGGCGAACTAAAGTTCCTTTGAAGGTGGCTTTTTTTGCTTGATTGGCAGCTCAAGGGAAAATTCTTACTTTGGACAATCTCAGAAAGCGACAAGTCATTGTAGTAAATAGATGCTGCTTGTGCAAAAGAAATGGGGAGTCTGTGAACCATCTGCTCATTCATTGTGATATTGCCCAAGCCTTATGGATTGCCATCTTCAGTCGTTTTGGGTTGTCTTGGGTTATGCCCCTTCGGGTGGTCGACTTATTCGCTTGTTGGTGGACGAGCAGGCGTTCTCGAAATGCAGTTGTTTGGAAGATGGTGCCTTCTGCCTTATGTGGTGCCTATGGAGGGAGCGGAACGAGAGAACGTTTGAGGATCAAGAAAAAACGCTCGAAGAACTCAAGTCTTTCTTCTTTTTTACCCTCTTCTCTTGGACAGCTGCTTATCTAGCTCCTTTAGCGATAAGCTTTAATGACTTTCTTGTTCTTTTCTCTTTCCCTAATGAGTCTTGACTCTTGTATACTTCTTGTGTACCAGGGCTGCGCTTTGCGCTTATAATAAAATTTCTACTTACTTATCAAAAAAAAAAAAGGGTAAAGACTTCATACACGAAAAGTATATAAGAGAGTCGAATATCCTAAAGGCTACTACAATCTAAAAAAAAAATCAAATCTACTAGATTCTTTTGAGTCAAAATTAGGAACATTTACAATAACCAATCCAAAAGAGATCTCAGAAATGAGGATTTTTGAAAAAACACATTGCAGAATGCTCCAAATTAAGAGAGCATGAATAACTTTCCAAATTGCCTCTTTGGGGTGTCCCCGCCCTTGAAATTTCCTGCAATGAAGAAGCTCTAAGATGTTACAAGGCATGGCCCTTGAAACCCCGAAAATGTTAAGAACTAAGTGCCAAAGATTAGTAGTATACTAGCAGTGGATGAGAAGATGATTAATAGTTTCCTCATTCTTTTTACAAAGGCAACACTAGTTAGCTAGATGGAAACCCCACCTTCTAAGGTTATCCGCTGTGAGAAGATGTTAATTTCACAGAAGTTGTTTTGACAAGAAGGATCCATTGTCTATCAATGTTCACATGCACACCGATAAGCACATGACTCATAAGTCTCATATGTATTACAACTTGATTTTAAATTCAGAGTTGTATGTATTATGTGCATATAATGTGGCAAGAAGGCTAAGGTTGCCATTATGATCTAACTCATGAAGAACCCTCTTATATAACTGAAATTGGCTTTGATATTCAGATTTGTTAAGTTTCATTAAGCTTAAATTCTATAATATAAGAATGTGCAAAGACATGTAAGGGATCAAACTTAGATATGAGGAATCAGGCTATTAAACATCAGGACGTACAAATGAGGAATGAGTGTTCCTCTTCTTCTTAAATCTGAAAAGCTTAAAGGAAAATGCATTTCATTTCTGCATAATTAGTTTTTCCAATATAATATCGAGTTAATTTTCTTTTTTGAAGTTCATATATGACATTTTTAAAATTAATTCCACTCAGATCAAGATTCTGTTCGATTGTTGGCCGTTGAAGGCTGTGCTGCTCTTGGCAAGTTGTTGGAACCCCAGGACTGTGTTGCACATATTCTACCTGTTATTGTTAGTTTCTCTCAGGTATATCTGTGGACATGATATATAATTTTCTATTTCTATGATTGGTGTTTCATGTTTAGCAGATTTCATGTCTAGCATGGGTTTGTAAGGCATCCATTTGAGGATTTTTGTGTACTACTTTAGTTGTTGTCATATATAATCATGATTTTGTTCTATCAAATTTCTCTGGTGATGTACCTTTTTGAAACTTTATGTACAATATCTAGTTGAAACTAATCATATAATGATTATTGATACTTGATAATGAGTATTGTAGAGTAATTGATTCTGAAGATATAGGTATATAGTTGTATATGTATGTACGTATATATGTTTGTGCTTGTGTGCATTTTTTGCTATTTAGAGCATATAATTCAATAAAACCTTATTAGAAGCTTGGAAATGATGTAACGTGGAAAGAATTGAGTTTTTTTTTTCTTGATAAGTAATCGCAAATTGATTAAAAAGCGCAAAGACGAAACCCAAGTACACATGGAGTATTCAAGAGAGAAGCCTAGATAGTAGCGGAGAAGGGATCTAAGAAAAAAATATGAGAAATTTTAGATGGTATAAATGTGAAGTGATATTTCAGTGACTAGGTGATGAGAACAATGAATGAATAATTGCTAGGAGAACAGAAAGGAAAGTTGGGAACTGAATCATATTCATCGCATGTGGTGAGCTTGAAGTTTATTATATGGCAGATGAGACTAAGATACTGGTTGAATTTGAGCTCTATTAAGTTTGGTCATGTGCAATGAAAAGCAAAAGGTACACTAGTAAATGGTGGCTTGGTTGAATTGAGGTTCTGCAAGAACAAGACTAGAGAGATCTAGTTAAGCTGGTTTAGCTACGAGAACATAGGTCAGGGATACTAAAAAAAAATAAAAATGGATGGTACCTATTGTGTCTGCTTAGCGTTTGACAAGTCACTGAGCCTAGAAAAGAAAAATAGCCCGACTCCTAAAGGAATTTTGCATATTTTTAAAGGATCCATTCATTATGTATTTAAAAGGATCACTGTGGTTTTAGCTACGATAACATAGGTCAGGGCTGCTACAAAACAAAAAAATGGATGGTACCTGTTGTGTCGGCTTGGTGTTTTACAAGTTACTGAGCCTAGAAAAGAAAAATAGCCTCCTATAGGATTTTTGAATATTTTAAAAGGATCCATTCATTATGTATTTCATTCACTGTGGGTTCCCCAAAGAAAAGCTTCTGTGTTGGCTATTGTGATCGTTTTGAGTTGTCTTCAGAGTTGGTTTCGAAAGGGCCAGGCTTAATCTGGAGATTTCATTAGCAATGTTTTCCTTTTAATTTTATCACTGATTGATTCTATGCATCATGAAAATGTTCTCTGGATGAAATAAAAATCTTATTTTAAGCAATTTATATGATTAATTTATTTCTTGGAGCATGCTACCAAGTATGTATGGCATTATGATGGATCCAACAAAATGTATAATTGTTGTTTGCTTGCATCTTAAGCTGATACTTCTTTTGCTTGTTCTTTAAGCTCTTACATTTGCTTTTTTATTCTGAACAGGATAAGTCTTGGCGTGTGCGTTACATGGTTGCAAATCAATTATATGAACTTTGTGAAGCTGTGGGGCCTGAGCCTACTAGGTAGTTGGTTAATATTAAGCCACCGTGGTATCTTGCTTATGGCACGTTACTGACATTGTCCTGCTGCATCCTGTAAATATGTGTATAATTTCAGTTTCATTCTCATGAATTCATTATGCACCATACTCATTATCTATAACAATCACCTCAAAATTGCGCATGATTTCTGATCAGATGTCAATTTATATTAGACAGTTTTTGGCAATTAACTTTCAAGTGTGGTGTGTAGCAATAATGCTTGTTTGTGGCATCTCTTTTGTAATATTTTGTCCGTCGTTATTATCTTCTAAGGACGGAGTTGGTCCCTGCCTACGTGCGGTTGCTTCGAGATAATGAGGCCGAAGTACGAATAGCAGCTGCTGGCAAAGTAACTAAGTTTTGCCGGATTTTAAATCCTGAACTTGCAATTCAGCATATTCTTCCTTGTGTGAAGGTGTGAAGGTGCACGTGCTTATTAAATTTTTTAATTCTGTTTAGGGTAAAACACTTAAACTTTTACACCCTATATTACAGCTATCTCAGTACTCTACAATGACTATTACAGGAGCTTTCATCAGATTCTTCTCAGCATGTCCGCTCTGCTTTGGCTTCAGTTATAATGGGAATGGCTCCTGTCTTAGGAAAGGTAAGAATGTCCTGTCTTGCAATGTTTATAATCAGCTTTGTTGCCTGCCTTTATTATTTTGCCTGTGGATATCAATGCAGTCCGTATATTGGTATTTTGGGAAAAAAACTACCCGCGTCTTCTTTGATGATAATGACATCTTTTATCAGCAGATATGCATTTGAAGTAAATACTAATTTCATTTCCTTGTATGTTTTACTTGCATTTGCATGTTTAAACTTTTTCAATGTATTGTTTCATATGTAGTTTGTAAATTTGATCTGCACATCATGTTTTGGGCGGAAAATTGGACACTTTTTATACTAGTGTTTTTTCTCTCTCATTTATTCTTTCCTGAATTAGTGTGGGTTGTTGGTCATTAAACGTCTGGTTTCTGCTTATATGAGGAATCTGATCTTTTGCATGAGATTCTAACTTGCGTTGAATTTTTTAATCCCATTCTGTTATGTAATTCAGGATGCCACAATTGAACAGCTCCTTCCAATTTTCCTTTCTCTTCTGAAGGATGAATTTCCTGATGTACGCCTCAATATTATCAGCAAGCTTGATCAAGTGAACCAGGTCTGTTAATACTTAGGGATCTTAAGCGCAGTGCTGACCATTTCTTTCTGCATTTTTTTTACTTTTTTCCGTTCTTATGATTCTTATGATGCTCTTCATGCTTTTAATACATTGGACTTGCAACTTTAATATGCGTGCATTTTTTCCCCTCAAGTAATGTTGAAACAAGCCATTCTCGCAGGTAATTGGAATCGATCTACTGTCTCAATCCTTGTTACCAGCCATTGTTGAGCTTGCGGAGGATAGGCATTGGAGAGTACGGCTTGCGATAATAGAGTATATCCCTTTATTGGCAAGTCAATTGGGTGTTGGGTTTTTTGACGATAAGCTAGGTGCTCTTTGCATGCAGTGGTTAAAGGATAAGGTTTGTGTTTCTTTGTCTTAATGGAATAAACACATTGTGTATGGAATTCTTGTCTTGCATTTAGTTCGTGACATTCTTTATGTTTCTTTCTTTCTTTCTTTCCTTTTTTTTTAATGTTCCTACCCGTGGTAACTCTTATTTGTATGTATATTATGTCTGTGTTTTATTATAAATAAATCATTTTTGTGTTTGTAGGCATGAGAGTATTTGTAGTGAGTCATAAAGATATGATTCTTAATCATCTGGAAATATACTATATGTAACTTTTAGGTAGTCAAATAGGAAATAAGATTGTTACTACCCTATGATGATTCATGTTACTGTAGGTTAGACTTTGGGAAAAAAATTATTCATCTTGTCTTGTAAGATTCAAAAACTTGTATATTCTGTGCTTCATTTAGAAAATGAAGTCCATTTTCAAACTTTTATCCTGAGAACGTTTTACCCACCTTTTGATTGATTTTTTTGCCAAGAAGTTATCTTACATTGTATTCACATAGTTTAAACTTCTTTGCATTACTGGTTAGAACCAGTCTTTGACTTCTTATCCTGGCTGTTTGTTGCATTTTTTTTCTGGTTCATCATTATTCTGGTTGTTTATTACAGGTTTACTCGATCCGTGACGCAGCTGCTAACAACTTGAAGCGCCTTGCAGAAGAGTTTGGTCCAGAGTGGGCAATGCAGCACATAATTCCACAGGTTTATTTTATGACTTGGTTCATTAATTCCTACTTGCTATCCCTTGAGAGATTGCAGATTGCTCTACAATTCAACATGGAATATAACTTTAAGATTGATATGTAGGAATTAAACTGAAATCCATACCTATATCTTGGGTTTGTCTTGGTTTTGCATGTAATTGCTGGCAATGAGCTTATAGGCTATTGAACGGTTTTTGTAGTAATATCTTCCTGCCCGGCTCATACAACTATCAATTGTCCATCTTTTGAGAAATATTTCTATTAACTTCTCTTGCAGATTTCTATAGATGTCTGATGGTTGCTTCTTTTTAATTTTTATTTTTTTTATCTGCTTCAGTTTGTTGACAAGGCTACTTAGGGTGTGTAGAGTCTGTAGACTAAACCATACATTGATTTTTCCTTCTGTTTGAGTCTTGGTGATTTGCATTTTGTTGTTCTTCCTTTCTTTCTTTAGCTACTACTTTTTGAAACAATGGAAGTTGGCATGCTATCTGGGCAGGTTCTGGAGATGGTTAACAATCAACACTATTTGTATCGGATGACCATTCTGCGGGCAATCTCTCTCCTTGCCCCTGTAATGGGCTCAGAAATCACAAATTCAAATCTGCTGCCAGTGGTCATCAATGCATCAAAGGACAGGTATTTAGTTTTCTTAGAACTTTGTTGACCTAATGGGAAAAATGTATTAAAAGAAATTGAAAAGAAAAAGAGACAGGAAAGATGTAATGTAGTTGGGCTTTTGAGTGCTGGCCTGAATTTCACTTTGCAGGGTACCCAACATCAAGTTCAATGTGGCAAAGGTGTTCCAGTCCCTCATTCCAATTGTTGATCACTCGGTAAGTATCTTATGCATTTTTGTTTCCTAATTTGCGTTTTTAGTTTCTTTTTCCCAAGTTTCTTTAGAATCTTGATGAATTATTATTCATTGTAATTTGCGTTTTGTTGTGTTGCTTTATTTTATTTATTTATTTGTTTTTACCTTTTTCGTCATTTGGTCTGAGAATTCTTGCATTTTAGGTGGTGGAGAAGACCATCCGCCCCTGTTTAGTTGAGCTGGGTGAGGACCCAGATGTTGATGTCCGATTTTTCGCCAACCAAGCACTTGAGTCCATTGATCATGTTATGATGTCTAGCTAGACAGCGTCCTTAATTCCACAATTTCCCCACTGGACACAAGTTTATATGACGACCTTTTGGCTGGAGGTGATATTTCTTTTGCGCATAAAATTTGTCGTGTCTTCTTTCCTCGTGATTTTGTTAGTAGTGCTTTAGTATATTGACCAACATTCGGAGCCATTTATGGCTACTGAAGTTGTGTGATCGTATGTGGGAAAGATGACATAATATGACCCTTTTTTGTTATTCTTCTGCATATTTTCCCCTATTTTAGTCCCTCCTTGTACGCAAGAAGATATTGTGTTTCTGAATTCGAAAACGTCTTTAGCAAATAGCAACTGGCAAAGATGATTTGGCGAAGCTAAACTTGATGCTCTCAAATTCTCTAATGAATTACTTCTCCAAGCCCTAATTTTTTGGTTGGGTTAATTGTGGTAGAGAGATACATACAACCTTCATCCCTGGCCAAAAAAAAGAATGAAGGACAGAAAAATAGATCATATGCGAGAAATACATGTATGACCTTCGTGTACATTAGATACTTGGTGAGAAAAATTTGTCTCTACTTGAAGTAAACAAGTGGTTTTAAAATCCTTAGACGCCCAAAGGTTTTTGGAAGGTCATTGTCACTCGGTAGAGAGATCTCTTTTAGCCAGCTTTTCGTGCATGCAGGACAATGAAGGTGCCTCGTTCAGGGGTAGGGGACTGAGATCCCGTTGCATGAGGTGAAATAACTTTAATTGGGTTGTTTATTTTAAATGAATAATTCAAAACTAGACAGCACATAAGAGAAAGAAGGTGTGGCTTGTACCATGTGCGAGTTACATGGATAGCTGTTGGGTGGCTGAGCCACTTCAGTAGCCAAAAAGGGTGGTTCAGCCATCTCTAAAGACTAATATGGGGTGGTCGAATTACTCTAATGACCAAAAAAGGTTGTTCTACTATCCTCAATGGTTGGGGTTAGGTTGGGGGTGGCTCTACCAGCCTTGTGGAAAGGAGGTTGTTTGACCACCGCTATAGTGCATTTAAAGTAATTGTTTGGTGTGTGTATTTGTAATGCCTTATAAATGTCAATTTGACTATTTTTCTCATGTGGACTATTCTTTCAAAGCTCTTTAATACCTTCCATTTAAAACATTTTCCAACCATAAACCATAGATATATATTGTAAATTCTTTAACACCCACTCCAACTTTGATTTTGGATGATAGCTATTTGAGTAAGTTTTGCACATCAATATCGACTTTATCTTGATCTAAATATTAGAAAATGCTAAAAATTAGGTCTGAACTAAAAAGTTGGGAAAATTACATTTTACCCTCAATGTTTGAAGCAATTTTTAATTTCACTTCAAATGTTAAAAAATTTGCAATGTACTCCATCAATGTTTACAAAAATTTTTAATTTAAATTTTCTGTTAGTTTTTGTTGTCTAATTTAACAGAATTTTTTTACTGTTCATTCGTTGTTGTTTTTTTTTTTTTATTTTACAAATGCATGAACAGTAAACCCTAAAAATTCCATCAGATTAGACGGCAGAAATTAACAGAAGGTTTAAATTTAAAATTTTTACAAACATTGGGAGGTTACATTGCAAATTTTTTAACATTGAAGGTGAAATTGAAAATCGTTTTAAACATTGGAGGGTAAAGGATAATTAACCCTAAAAAGTTTTTCTTTTTTCTTAGAATTGTGAAGGGTTACTGAAGCTTGATAATTTTTGGTGGAACAAGGATTAAAAGGAAACACTACAATCATCAGTTTAGGAGTGATCAAAGATTCAAAAGATTAGATTTTGTAATTCGCTCTTCGAATAATATTTGGTATAGTTAAGTATGTAAAAATAGAGAAATGTTATATACCAATAATATTATCATTGGATCGGTCTTTGTTTAAGAATAAAAAAAAAAGGTCAAGGTATTTTGAATTATTGGTACTAGGTGACTGTGACACCAATGACTTGTCTATTCTTATAAGCCAATTTAAACCTTCGTAAAACATATCCACCTATAAGCATTAAAAGTTCTCCTTTCTTTCCAATGTGAATAACTATAAGCGGAGGAAAAGCTTAGAAACACAAGTGGAAGGAAATAAATCTTTTTGAAAACTTATTTTTTATTGAAATAATCTAACAAAATCAATTCTACCAGTGGGGCATGCATGACCCCTCTAAAACCTCCAATCTTCTTTTTAATATTTGAGTGCTCTCCAAATAAGAATACTAAGTGGCCCTTCACTATTTTCCAAAATGTGCAATTACCCTCCCTTTTCAAGTCGTGTTTGCTTGCGCGCGAATAGGGAAAAAAAGAGTCACATTATTTTAAACGGGTAAATTAAGCAAATTTTAAATTCCTTGTCATTTATAGTAAAAGTTTTTATATCCATGATCATTCAATTATCAACATCTATCCTTTAACAAAAAATTAAAATCTGTAATTGGATTGAAATACTATACTAATTTGAATGGTTTTTGTTAGAATATAAGATGATTTTCTATATTAGGTTTGATATATTTTCTTCCTTAGGTATTTGCTATAGATGTGCGGTTGTAATCATAATCCTTACCATTTCTCCTATAAATAGAGGGATCTTTAACACAAAGAAATTAAGAGTCCGTTTGGCCATGTGATTCATAGGTAAAAATGTGATTTTAAACAAAATTACAAAAATCATATCATTTGAGCAAGAAATTATGGGAGATTTATAAATCTCATTAGAGAGCCTCGACCTCGGACCGTCAACGAGCCTCGACCTTCACGGCATTAAGGAGGAATTACAAGTAAAAATAACCTTTCTCATGACAAGAAGGTAGTCGTTGATAATGAAATTTTTATAGTATTTGCAACGTTACTGATGAACAAATTGCTTATAGTAGCACCAACCCAGAACTTCGGAAACTCTACTGTTTATTTATAATGTTTACTAATTTCGTTCTCTGTTCTTTTTTTCTAATACATAAAGGATTGGAGGGGGAGGCCAACGTAGCTGTCCTACCTGGGCGTGACCATAGTAGCACTAATCCGCGGGGCGCCGTTCAGGAGGGACCTTACGGAGGGAACCGTAGGCGCACCCTCAAGACCGACCGAGCCATAGCTTAATTCCCGCCCCACCAGGGCACTAGCGACACGCAACCCCCATGACAGGTTTCCAAGAGGTTACCCAAGGATTCCCATTTCGGGAGTCGAACTTGGGACCTCTTGGTTCCGATTCTTCATGGGCAATTACTTGCCACTAGACTACCACCCTTGGTGGTTTTCGTTCTCTCTTCAACACTTCAGAATTGTATTTCCACAGCATTGACATCTCTCTGCATATGTTGTACGTTTTTACCTTAAGAATTCTGTACTTATAACTAGTATTTTGTTACGACATTAGAGATGTGCATGCAATAGAAGTCGATCTATTGAAGACCATATTTTTGCCAGCCTCTTCGAATAGGTCATGGAGTAGTATTTTAGTCGGGTCTTTAAATTGTAGAAGGAATTGTAGTAGGAGTCCTTACGGTTTCAACTATGGTTAGTTAGAGTCTTGAGTCTGTTTTACATTATGTATTTATAACCTTCCTAGTTCCTATGATTGTAAGTCTATTTACGTACATCAAGTTCTTGAATAAAATCTAGAGAGATAACTTTATTATTCTCAAACATATGTTTAAACAAGGTCCAAATTATCTCGTTACATACTTAATTTCGTAACAACTTGATATCAGAGCCCATAATTACTTCATCACCTTTGAATTATTCTATACGTGAAATTCAAGAGTTATAAAAAGCAGAAACACAAAGGCACCGATGTATCATAGCCTGCCTCTAAAAATTTGGCTTATCAATTTTTCTTAATTATTTTACCAATTATGAATTACTACATATATTTGTAAATAATTTTGTAGTAACAGTTGTACTACTCCAAGCATTTTCTTAAGCAAAAAGTCAACATTTTTAATTTAATTAACTAATAACTGACTTGTTATTCATACATTCTCAATCATTTCACCAATTACTTGTTGTTACGTTAGGTTATAAGATAATTGTAATAAAAGTTGTAGTACAAGACAATTAAATAAAATAACAAAAAAAGTGAAAGAAAGAAAGAAACAATACAATGCAAACTCGGTCTTTCTCCCCTCTAAAAATGGAATTAGACTTGATATCTCATGATTTCTTTCTACCCTTTTTAAGGGGGGCCTGAAAAATTGCATTTCAAATGTCAACGCTACCAAAACTTTGAACAAGGAAAATGCTTACATAAGTAGAAGTCCAACTATGGTTGTGTGAGTGGAAATCGGTCATACACCGTAGCCACCCATGATGGAGAAGGATGCTGAAAGTGACAGCAAGCGTCCCAATGCCTTAGACCGATCGACGATATTTAACGTCAAAACGTGTTGCAATTTGCCTCAACTTCAAGTTTTCGATCAAATTCCACTTTGGAAGGTAAAGAAGCAAAAATATATTCAATAATTCCTACTTAAAAGGTACCAAAGTTCATTAAAAAAAAAAAAGAGGACCAAAGTTGGGGCTCCAATATTCTAAGGTAGTCCTCTACTATGGGCCCAGAAGTTGCGTTATTGGTAGTTGAAAAGTGTTTAGAGTATTATAATTTTTATATAAATTGACCTTTTAACTAAATAAATTGATAAATCAAATTTTTTATTTAATTATTTTNAATTATGTATTTGTATCTCTGCGTTTGAATTAATTATTTGTGTTTTTGTGTAACTGTACGTTGTTTAAAGAAACTTGAATTGGGGTTTAATAAGTTTTGAAAGATCAGAGAATGGGTTAATTTCAATCAGACATATATGAAGGACCAAAGGTTTACCTTTCTGTTGCTAAGCCAACAGTGGTTATTTTCACTACCAGTCCAGCATGGAGAAGCAGCAGCAGCCATTGAAGCTCTTATAAGAACCCAACCAACCCTCTCTCGCTCTCCCAACGGAAATAGATTTTACCAAGAGAAAAACAAAGTTTTTGTTCTCTGTTTCTCTCGAACTCTGTTTCTCTCTGTTTGTGTTAGGGAAATCAGAGGACAATTCAAGTATTCCAAGGCCACGAATCAGCTATCAAGCGTATGGGAAAGTGTAGTGTGATTTAATGGTGCAAGTATTCCAAGCGAAAGACGAGTGTGATTTAATGCTGGTCAATGAATGGGCTGGTGCAAGTATTCCAAGGCCACCATATGATAGCCACGTGTTTCAATATTGGTCTCAGCACAAGCGTAAGATATCAGCACATCGAGTGGAGAAACCACGTGTTCCAATATTGGTCCCATGGTTGGTGATTTTTGTTACTGCAAGGAGATACCAAAGAGATGGGTTTTCTTTTTTCTTTCTTAAGGAGAGAAATGGTGGGGACGTTTGCGCTTGCATGGCTAAGTTGAATTTTATACGGAAAAGAGATATTGAAAAATAATTCTAAGATCATTTCGATTTTGTAGAAAGCAAGTGGACTAAATAAAAGTGCGACTGTATTGGGCTTGTGGCTTTGTTCCACGAAAAACAGAACTTAAACTTAATACCACTAGGCTTTGTTTGTTCAGTTATTCCAAAAAATTTTATGGTTTCAAAATTTACTAAAGAAAAGTTAAAATTTAAAAACATACCATATTAATTACTCATAATCGGTTGTTCAAAAACAAAAACTCATAATCATTAATCGGCCATATAGGCATTGCAAGCATTAATAAACAAATTTGATAATAATGGCTTTTTATATATATGATATTTTGCTTTTTTTTTTTTCTCTGAATATTTTGTATTCGCTCCGAATGAAATATTTGCAATTGATTTCTTGTATCATTATGGTTGTAAACATTGAATACCAAGTATTTCTTTTTGCTTATGTTAAATGATCTCTTAAATTAATGTTTATAAATATTGAATACTGGTGATTATTTTTCTTACTTTCGAAATAACATTTTTTTTTTTGCAATATGCTTAGAATATTTTCATTCTTCTTCTTAAATCTTATTTAGTTTCTTTATTTGTTGTTATAGCATTAATCTCTTAATATTGTGAGTGTACTATTTTCTTAATATTTTCCTCACTAATACAAGATATTTTAATTCATAAATTGAAGTGTTATATAATTATTAATACTCTACTCTATTTTGTAGCATTAATCTCTTAATATTGTGGGCTGTACTATTTTTCAATATAACTATTCCTTAATATTGAATACAAGTAATTATTTTTGCTTATGTAATGATCTCTTAATTAATGTTTATAAATATTCGAATACGGGTGATTACTCTTGGCTTAGAAATTGAATTCTTTGTCTCATTAATGTTATTGTAATTGCGCTATTGTAATTATTGAATATAAGTAATTGCTTTTTTTTATGTAAATGATCTCTTAAATTAATAAACAAAAAAAAAAACAAAGAAAAAATAACAATACAACTATTCTAACATCTAATAACATTATGCTATTTTTTATTTTATATAGAATTTGGACGACAATATCTAACCAAAGAAATCGAAACATAGTCTTCAAAGGAATTTATATTCCAATTGCAACTTAATGACTATAACTTGAAAAAATGATTGGAGAATTATACTATATCAAGAATCTTTAAACCACATGTTTCATAAGATGTTAAGATAAAAGAGGTAACATTTCATTGTATGTTTAAATTTTTTATTTTACACAATATTTTTCTATATAATTTGATGCATCTTCTAATGAAATTTAATAATTATAGGAAACTCCAGTAAATCAACACATGTCTCAAATAACAAGGCTTGAGGGGTCTAACTCTGAAGAAATTAATGACGCTACCTTCAATAATCAACCACCCGCAAAAGACGAACAAATCTTAACTTAACATTCTTCAATGTCTTTTCCTTTATCTCTTAAAGATGTATAATCAAATGATGATGACATGCCTATTAAATTGCTTTGCAAACGCAAGCAAGATACTTAACACAAGACTTCAAAGAATAAAAAGTTTCAAAACAACTTTGAGACTTTTTTCTTACCAATTAAAGGCGAAGAATCAGATACCAATGACATGCCGCTCCAATTGCTTTCCAAATGACGTCAAGCTATTGATCAATACAAGACATCGAGGAAGAAAAAGTCTCGAAACCAAATTTACATTGATTAAGATTGTTTAAGGATTTTTTTTAAAAAAAAAAAAATTTCTGTGTACTAGATACCGATTAGAATTTGGGTTTGGCCTAAAATCTGAATATGCTCCCATTTTGTTTGTGAAATTTTGGGATGAGCAATCCTTTATTTGAATGTTTATTGTTTTTTTTTAATTTTTTTTTCGTTCATGTGCTTTTTCGAATGTTTAGAATTATATAGAATTTATTTGTATTATGATATAATAGAATCACATTCAATAATATAAAAATTCATGCTTATACAATCAAAACACCGACGCATTGCGGGGTATATACATTGTATAAAAGTAGAGTACAAGACAATTAAATAAATAACGAAAAAGTGAAAGAAAGAAAGAACAATATCATGCAAACTCGGTCTTTCTCCCTCTAAAATGAAATTCGAACTGATATCCATGATTTCTTTCTATCCTTTTTTAAGGGGCCTGAAAATTGCATTTCAAAAGTCAACGCTACCAAAACTTTGAACAAGAAAATGCTTACATAAGTAGACGTCCAACTATGGTTGTGTGAGTGGAAATCGGTCATACACCGTAGCCACCCATGATGAGAAAGATGCTGAAAGTGACAGCAAGCGTCCCAATGCCTTAGACCGATTGACGATATTTAACGTCAAAACTGTTGCAATTTGCCTAACTTCAAGTTTTCGATCAAATTCCACTTTGGAGAGTAAAGAAGCAAAAATAATATTCAATAATTCCTACTTATAAAGGTACCAAATGAAAGTTCATTAAAAAAAAAAAAGAGGACCAAAGTTGGCCTCCAATATTCTAAGGTATCTCTACTATGGGCCCAGAAGTTGCGTTATTGGTAGTTGAAAAGTGTTAGAGTATTATATTTTTATATAAATTGACTTTAATAAATAAATTGATAAATCAAATTTTTTTAATTATTTCACAATTATATATGTTTTAGCTGTGATATGTCTAATAATATATCACATCAAAAACAGTGACATCGTACAAGGAGAGGACACAATAATATGCAAATCTTTCATGCATCCCAACATTTCACATGACAAAACCTGCAAAACCTAAATCAAAGGCATCTACAGGACATAAAGTTGGCTTATATTTTTCTTAGGGGTAAGAAAAGAGGAAACTGAAAAGGTATTTATTTCTCTCAAAAGTTAAAACACAAGCACATGTACACACTACAAAGAGATGAGTCATCGACTAATAAAGGCCTTGATATGAGCCACCATTTCAAGGGTTCGGGTTTGTGAGAGCTGGGCCCTACTTAGAACCTGAAATCCATGCCCTACACCTTTATACACCACGTACTCGCTCCTCTTACCTGCCCTCGCCAAAGCTGTACAGAATTCCATGTTTCGATCTTTCAATATATCCATCTCCGATATGCACACCATGGCAGGCGAAAGCTTTACATCCTCCAATTCCTTCGATCCTGTCGACAGAGGGTTGCACCATGGATGGTCACGATTAGCCCCAGCCGGTAAAGCCAACCGCCAGTATGCGTCGGAAGCAGCTAAGCTCAGCGCTGAACGAGGCGGCTGAACCATATAATTCTCTGAGTGTGTCCGAGCCTCTCCGCCGAAAAATGGTTGTATTAAAATAGTACCCTTTAGAGTTAAAGGCTTCAAAGACGTTGCTTCGATTGCATTGTTCGAACCGAGCCTCGTGGCCACATTGTGGGCTATATTGGCACCGGCGCTGTCACCGGCTAGGAATATTTTAGAGAAATTACACAGCCTAGACCACCATTGATGATCACTAGCCCCACCACGTAAAGATTGTTGTTTCAACCAAATAAGAGCCGTTAATCCGTCTTCATAAGCGGCTGGAAGAGGATTTTCCGGTGCCAAACGGTAATTAACCGACATGATCAGGCAACCGGCTTTGGCTGATAGGCTTGCTAAAAACTCATGGTAGCAGCTCCAAGCAGCCGAGCCGACACAAAAGCCGCCTCCATGGAAATAGACAAGCAAAGGGAGCTTCCCGTGGCATACCGCAGCTGGAACATAAAAACGTGCCCAAATGTTTGTGAACTTGTCAATGACCATGTCCCGAGAAGTCACCCCAAGCTCCAAAGACAGAGCGCTTGTGACACATGGAACAATCTGGGGTCTTTCCACATGTCCATCTCCGTACACTTTTATGAGGCCTTCAATTTCCTCGATCACAGCCCGGTGACGGTGATCGTTACTACTGTCTTTGCCAATATGTTGCAGGCTTAGACTTGGATCTCGACTAATGGCAGCCATTCTTTTTTGTCTCACAGAATGTGAATCAAAATGAAGAAGTCGAAACTTGGAATATAATATTTTTAGGTTACAAAATGGTTCCTTATATAGGAGATGAAAAGATAAGGCCAGAGTTTGGATATAGAAGGGTAAGAAGGGATCAACCTACCTTGTCCTGCCAAGTGGGCAACTGGGAATTCACTACAGCTCTTCACGTGGGTTCAAAGCGTGGAACCCGTGGAGACTTCGGTCATTTAGTCTTCAGAATTCAACCACTTTCTTCATTCCTTATCTTCTTAAAATAAAAATATTGACAAACAATTAATAAAAATACAAAAGTACTCAAACGACAATAAGAACTAATTTTACCCTTATATCTTTTCAAATAAATAGCAAAGAGTTTCCACGAAACCAAAGTAATTAAGTCTGGTAATGTTTTTTAAAATAAAAAATAACAATAAAAATATTAATAAATAATTCAAAACACAAAATACTTAAAAATTACTTTTATTTTAAACGATTTTGCCTCTTAAAGGTGGTTGGTTTGGGCAGCCTCAATAATCAACTATGTAGTAGTCAAAGTAATTAATTCACGACATGATCGTATTAAAGTTAAGAGCAGTGATTCAAATAAATTCAGATTAAAATGAACAATATTTTAGTTTGGATTGGATAAATTATTTATACATGATACTCATAAAATATTATTTATATGCCTAAATTAAAATACTGTTCATTTTAGTTCAGACTTATATTTATATTTACCCTTAAGTTAATTACAAAAAATTTTTGGACCTTGTTTATTACACGTACGTGGCTTGAATGCACGCTTAGGAAATTTATTTGTCAACATCTATTTAATGACATTAATATAGTTGCCCCCTATGATGCAGACCCGGATCTCTTTATTTCAATTACAATTTTGTCAGTCATTCTACATTAAGTGGATCCTCTCTCCATTTCCTGTGAAATGGAGAGATCCTCTTCCCTAGGGTGCCACCCCTTTTCACTATCAACTACTGTTGCAACAAATAACATACTCACCCACTAATGCTACTTCTCAAATGCCACGATTACATTTTGCTACATACTCGCGGGAGCGGGATTAGGTGTGAGAGGAACAATTTTTTTAAAAAAAAAATATACTTTTTGTGAGCAAAAAGTTAATTTTGGAAACATTTATATAAAAATAAATATTACACTTCATTTTTTAAATCATCTCTCACTAATTTCTTGTACAAAAATAAATAAAAAATGAGATAAAGATTAATTTTTATCATTTTTATTTTTTTAAAAAATTTTATGAGACCCACGCAGTTCCACCCTTGGCTATTGGTCATGGCAATTACCATCATTGCCTTAAATTTAAGATAAACATTGTTGCAACCACGAGCATGCATGCTAACATCATTAATGCTAAGATCAAAATTTCTTATAATTGTCTATTTAGATTGCAGTCGATTAAGAGAGGGTCTTGATAAGGCTCATGTGTTCGAATAGGTCTTAATTAAACTGCATGTCCAAATTAAACATGACTTGTTCAAGTGGATTATCAACCCTATCGAGACCCTCGGATCAAAGAAGCTGCAATTCGACGAGCTATATACATCCAATCCTTATCCCTAATGCTAATCTTTTAATGCAACGCGATTAGTGTCACGGCAGTTATTAATTATCAGTACTGCCTTAAATTTATCTTAGCTTAACAACTACTACAAATGACAGGCCTTTATTATTACCATCAACACGTTAGAAACGCGCCATCATCACCACCACTTCCTCTAGCCGGCCCCATTGTTAGGCATGGTTAAAAAGAGGAAAAAGAATTCAAGTGCTTATTTACCAGATCATATATCACCACCGCCTTAAATTATGATGCTTTAGGCCCAAATTATGAGAAATGCTACGTCCCATAATTTATTTATATCTCATTTCATTGGGTTGAGGTAGTAATACCCATTAACTTTTAGATTTTTTTTTTAAAGCAATGATTAATTTAAAGGTTAATGGACATTATCATATTAGCTCGGTAAGATGATGATCTAGTATATAGTAACTCTTTATGAAACTTCAAATTTAACCTTACTCTCATCTCACCGGGCTAATATGGCAGTATCTATCAGTCTTTGTTAAAAAAAAAATAAAAAAAATTAAGGCCGGTTGATAGGCACTATCACATGATCAGCCCAGTGAAATAGAGGTGAGGTGGGCGTGTAACATGTAGCATTACTGATCAATTACATAGCACATATGGGTCTAAATGAACAGTGGGTTTTGAATTGTACCATTTTCTTTTTTTCTTTTATCTTGCTAATAAAAAGCAAACAAAAAAGCCAACGTAGTGGGTTTCTAATTAGAGTAATGTTACATTTTTAATTTTTTTATTCAATTTCATCCAACTTTACATATGTGGATAAAGATGAACTCTACAAATACAAAATTAAACTCTTTATAATTTTTTTTTTTTTTTAAAAAAAAAAGCTACATATGCAAAGTTGGATGAAGTTGGACAACAAAATTGAAAATATAGCATTACTTTTCTAATTAACCTATATAAATTTAAGGGCCTAAATATGCAACAATTACCATTTCTATGTAGTTGCAGGAGAAAAATTTCTTATGTCCATTTAGAATGGTTGCACGACAATATTGTTGACCATGTCTGAGAAACAATGCCATGTTCTGGAGTCAAAAACACCACAGACCTAACTTTAGGTTGCCTCCCAATAACATCTTTTCGAGTGAACTTGTGGGGCAATATCCACTAAAGTTAAAGGCGTTCCAGATTTTTCTTCCACCATATGAGACTTTGGAGAGTTTGTGGGCAAGTCACCCAGTTGCTTTTGGAAAAACTATGTGTAACTTTTCTGAAGGAAAGGCCGGCCCCTCCCTGCTTCCCGGACGTCCACGGAACATGCTCCTCAATGGATCGACAATGGGCATATATTTCAGAGAAGAACGCTAAAAAGTATTCCAATCGTACTTCTAATTGGGTCAAAGACTTAGGCTTGTCAATGCTTCAATCGATTCACATTCACGCGTGGTTTTACTTTTACATGAGCCATTTAAATGCAATTATATGACCAAGCCTATTTTGCCTGATTTGTGACAGGATTTCAATATTCCTTTTTTCCTTTCAGTGACGTGTGTTACTCATATTGTTTGTTTGTCCCTCCCTTTGAATAGAAAAAAATATTGGAAAAGTCTACATACCCTCAAACTACAACCCAATTGACAATGTCCCCCCCAAACTTTCAATTGTGACAATGTCTCCCTCAAACTACCAAACAAATGACAATGT